>VDFB02393377.1:0-61680 GCA_007258455.2 Sequoia sempervirens | reverse complement strand
TCTAAATATCACCTTACCTAGTCTCCATAACCATGACAATCAAACTTGTTCATCTCCTAATATCCCTCCTCGATGTACAGATGATGCGTTGGTATTAGAAGATATTCCTATTAAGGGTCATGTGAATCTTGACCCTCCCTTCCCTAATGCTCCTCCCATTTGGGATAATCTATTTGAAAATCGTAGTTGTCCTCCCCTTGATGTCCCCCCTCTTTGTGATGAAGCTTCTTTACAACATCTGACCATGACATGTGATGCACCTCTTGATTGTCACTTTCCTAAAAGCTCTCCTACTAGGGTAGATGTTATGGCACAAGACAATGAGATTATGGACAACAATAAACTTTTCCCCTCTCCTAATATCTCTCCTCTTGGTGAAGAAGATATTATGGTGTTACACAATCCAATCAATGAGAATCATGAGAACCTTCTATGGGAAAAAATTATGGAACAAGATAATTCAACCATGGATAGCTCCCTTCCTTACGATGACGATATTTTGGAAGAACTAATCCTTGAATTTCAAGACCATTTGGATTATGGTTCTCCTAATAATATCCTCTTAGGGAGACTATTCTGATGCAAGAAAATAATGAGTCTTCCTTGGATCATACCAAACATGTGATTCTAGATTTCCCTTTATTAGGGATACATCAAACCAAGCCCATCGAGGTTATGAATGCACAAGTGTCCATTAGATCTCCCTCGATCAATGAACCAAAAACATACCTCGTGGGACATCCTAAGAATCCTCTACTTCTTTACCCACCATTAGAAAAACAACAAACTCAATACCAACCTGAACTCATCCTTTACCCATGTAAGAATAATGTTTCATACCAACCAAGTTACAATGACATTTCTCACATATATAAAAAAGTATATACAATCAAAGCCAATCAAGCTGAAACTTTGCTTCCTTCTCCAAATAAATAACATTAATTTCTACTCCTTGCTATGTAATAGTTGTAGGATAATCACATACTCACTATTACATGTTTTGCATCCATCGCAAGGGGCAACATACCATCATCCATTCTAGGCTCACCCTTGTCCTGCACTAAGTGGGGGCAAAGGGTTAGACAACCTTATCCTCGTATGCCACTTGTCATTGTCTCTTTTGGCTAATTGTTAACCTTTCATGAATGTATAAAATCAAGCTTGGGATGTGGATGACATGTCTTAAGATTGACTCGCATGTGACATACTCCCTTTCTTCATGATGTAGCTTCTCGAAAACATATGACTTGGCATAGGGATTTTTGAATAAGCTCTCATACCTTCTTCTACTTTAAAGGAATTGCTCACAATAATTGGTGTTAGAAACTGCTTTAAAGTGGGGACATACATAGACATCTTTGTGAAAATTTAATTTTGTTATTTTTCCTTTTCTTGTGAAGTGTCCTCTTATTGGTGGTGTCATTGGGTTTGATGCCTTCCAAGAGTGTACGATCAACTGAAGTGGCCTAATGCGAATGAGACATCCCATGGATAATGATCTAACACCCTGACTTGTCTTCTCTTGGAGACATTAGGAACAATGCTTCCTAAGAAGAATACCTTACATGAATAAAGAAAAATCCCCTTTAACACAAATTTATACATGACATTCAAAAGATTTACAAAAACATTACATTGTTGTGCCTTATCAATGTTACTAGGAGCATAACTTTGGTATGGTTTGTATAATGGGAAGCCAACACACTGGCATAAATTTCTCACTAAACCACTTCTTTGGGATATCTCACCCTGTGGAAAACCTGATGTTTTGTGGCCCCAGAGTGAGTGCATCTTTCTCACCCCGTTCTTCTTTCCTTTAGTTCTTGCCATTGCATGATTATGTATCTTGATGGTTTGATTTAGGATCTTGGATCCTGGGGGCTTGTTTTCCTTCTTGAACTTTTTCATTATTTGTCATCTACATTTGTACACTTAGATCTCTCTTGAATGACTACTTTAGTGTGAGTTTGAAGCAAGTTCATCCTCTCACTAAAGTGGGGGCTAATTGCACCATAGAAAAATGGATCATTGACATTTTCATGGTCTTTTAGGTCTTTCTCCTATGATGTTTGACTTTTCTTGCTTTGATTTAATGTTGCAATGTAACTTATGCATTCGCATTAGGTCCTAAAAATTCAAATTATGATGTCTTGTGAAGGTGTTGTGGAGTGTTGTAACACATTCCTACACTTTTCTAAACTCTTTTCATTATAATTCACCTAAATATCACCTTTTCATCACTTATCAAGTCCTATTATAAAGTGTTGTAAATTCTTGTAACAAGATTTCATGCTTTTCTAGGCTTGATTTCACTATTTAGACCTTTCTTGTGCTTTATATGACCCCTTTATGCACTCATAAGGCTTAATTAAGTGTATTTTTGAATGTAAACCTAAAAAATAACATTAAATGTGACCTAATTCTTGACACCCACTTACAAGCCCAAGGTGGGACCCATTCACCATGGGTGGCGAATGAGTCCCTCTTGGCTCCAAATTCAAACTAATTCAAATTTTCTTTCGGGTTTTTATTTAAAAATGCCTTAAGTCAGCCTGTGATGAGGTATTATTGGGTTATTAGGGCATAAGTGTGTATAAATAAGTGTTTTTCTCCTCATTTTACATCTCCCAATCATCAAGTTCACTTGCATTCATTCAACATCAATTAGCATTCAAGCACTTTGCATCATTTAATCAAGCATCCATCAAGTATCTTGGAGCAGCCATTAACATATCTTCAGATTTCTTCAACAAGGTTTTGGTGAGTTTAGGACATTTGCATGTTATTTATTCATCATTCCTTGTCCATTTCATTTCATTTCTTTATTAAGGGTTTGATTACCAAAGTGGGATTTGACCAAGGAAAATCCCTATAACCTAACCCTTAACTATTTTTCCCCTTTTGCATGTGTGTTTCCAGAATTTTGTATGTAGATTTGTCAAGAAATTAGGTGTTGAAAATTGGACAAGAATTCAACAAAGTGTTTCAATTCAACTAAACCCTATTTCAAGCTTGGAGACAACCTACAATCCATTTCTTGCAGTTTTGACTCTGTCAACTTGACAAGAAGACAAGTGCAGATCTTGAGCTATAGAATTGACCTTTGATTTCACATAATTTTGGAGGAGGATTTATTTTCCATTAGTGGTGAATGAGTCCCACCTTAAGGCTAAAAAAAATGATTTTTTCAAATTCCAGTTCTCCACAGTCGGAAAGCAGTTTTCAGGTGTTTTTGTCAGTAGCAGGACTAATTCTTCATCAATGGCGAATGAGTCCCATTGGTGATTTACACTGATTTTTGTCAAATTTTAGAGCATTCCAGATTGATCATCCAATTCCCAGGTGCACTCTATTTGACCTTTTTCAATTATGTTTGCATTAGTTTTCATCTTTATTTCATTTTCTACATATCACCTTATGTTTTCAAACATTACATATTTCATTAGTTTTGCATTAATAGTCAATCAATTTCAATACTTAGTTGCATTTACAACATTGTATTTAGTCTTAATCACTTCATATAATCCTTTATTTGAGTGAACCACCTATATTTTGGGTGTAGGATCTATCTATTTCCATTAGGTGAAAGACCCTAACTGAGCAAAAGAGTCATAGCATTTCACACCTCTTAAAATCTATGGTTCACAAACATAGAGGTAGAATCATCATTGAGATAGGAAAAGTCCTCTGAAAGGGGATTTACCTTTAGAGGCTATAACTTTGCATGTTTCTAATCAACATCCTCATCCTCTTAAACCTTATTCTACCCTTCTCGATCCACATTGGGAGAGTTGTGAATCGGGGAGTCATCAATTTCCACTGGTTTCTCTTCAGAAGCCTTCTCCTCACCGGGCATTGTGGTACCCTCAACCATTTCTTTCAAGGACTAGTTCTTCAACTTTGCTATGTGTTTGGAAACCCTTCTCGGCTTATCCTTTTCCTCCATTTTCAACACATTCTCCTGCATTCCCTCCTCTTTACCACCCACCTCCGTGTCACCCTGGCCAACATCCAAAGCATCGTTCCTAGGAATGGAATTACTAGAGCCCACCTCTGTGTCCTCACTATTATAACTTGACTCATTTAGAATATGACACTTGGCTGTCCATTTTATTTTATGGCTTCCCCTCTTCCTCTTTTTCGAGGAGGAGGTAATAATGTGGTATGTGACATTGGAAGGAAGGTTCACTGCAATCCTTGGCTATCATTTTACTCTTTTAGACCACTTCAAGCATGGGTTGTTTATTTCCTTTCCATTTTTTTTGTTGTTATCCATGGAGGTCTTTGTCTATGCTCACTTAAAGAATAGAAGGGTGATGGTCCTCCATGAGGGTCTTATTCTTTTAATCATGGAGCATGTTAAATACCAAGTGTCCCTGCCGCTACAATTAAGGGTAAGGAGTAGATTCTAATCATAGATTTTGGCTCTTCTGGCTCAGATACCAGCATTGCTAAGGATGAGGAGTGGGTTCAAGAGGATGAGGATGGGTCTGCAGCCCCTGTAACCAATATTCGCCTAGACCTTCTTGAGAGAGTTTCGCTCATAGCCCCAACTTTCCATTTTGATGAGTTTTTTCCATTCGTTATCTTTGAAAAATTGATCCATAGCATCCTTGTTGATCTTCTTATCCTTAAAGAACTTACAACCAACCATTGGCAACCCAATGATAGTAGCAATCAACTCCTCATTGATATAAACTTCTAAGTCCTTAAACTGAAGTTTGCAATTATGCCAATGAGAAACGAATTTTGCTGAAGCATTCGGGTCATGCCCATGCAACCTTTCTAAGGATGGTGTACAATTCCCATGCTAGAGGATACTCCAAATTTTCTTCTTTTTCCTCAGGATCACACAAGAATGCAACTCAATTGTTTTCCTATCACCTCCCATTTCCTCAAAAACCAGACAAAGAAAACCCTTGCAATTACCATTCGATTGAAAGCCAACAAGCCAAACAAAACCCACAAAGCGTGTGAGCCGAGAATTAGTACTTAAGAATAAATGATGCCACTGCATGAACTCATCCAAAGCCATCATTTCTCATTAAGATCATAGCTTTCTTGGGAAGGAGAGTGCCTTCCTCCCACACAAAAAACTCATTAAGCCTGACAACCTCATTGGTGAAAATATCCGCCAAAGAATTACCTTCTCGAAAAATGTGGGAAACATGAGTCTCCTCACAAGAACTTAACATCATTATAGTATCCTTTATTAATTGATCCACATTCTAGCTGGACTTATGGGTGCCACATAGATAGTTGATGATGTTTAAAGAGTCACCTTCAACCCAAATTTTGGAGTAACCCCTGTCCACAACATATTTGATTCTTATAAATGTAGCCTTTGCCTCAACACAGTGATTTGTCTGATTTCACAATGGGAGTTCCACCGTGCCTATTTCATGATATTTGTTATAGATTGTAATACCATTACTAATATTTTTCATGAAGGTCTCATTAAGATGTCCTATACATAACTAGATCTTACTTTTCATGCTAAGCCACATTTATCCACTCCTATACCTTTTTTTTTTTTATTACATCAAATAATCAAAATATAACTAAGGGTTGTCATATGATAAATCAATTTAAGAGCATGATAGAACCTAAGATATCTCTTTGGGAGTTAATATCATCATCAAATTTTAATAGATATGTTTTGAAGAAATATTATACTAAGAAAATATTTTATTTTGATATAAATCCTAATAAGGTTGGCACCATTTTAAAACTAATTAATCAAGAGATATATAAAATTTCTCTTGCACTTCATGAGTTACCTCCTCCCCAAGTTATTTAAGAGTATAGACCACTATATATCATAGTTAGACATGGGTATTTTTGAATTAAGAGAACTTTAGTTGACAATGGATCTATATTAAAAAAATAAAAATATTTTTTAGAGGTCCTTAAAATTGATTATAAGAATTTGTTAAAAACCAAGGTAATAATATAAAGTATTTTAGTATGTATTGAAAGGTTATTCAGGTTATATTACATTACCCATCAGTTTAGGACCCACTATAAATGATACCATCTTTCATGTGATGGATTATAATTTTTCCTACAATAATATCTTAGGATATTCATGGATTCCATTGATGAATTTACCTAGTACACAACATTTCAATAAATCTCATTGAATAATTTTCATACTCCCAAGTTATTGAGTCAAGATGGGAACCATGTGAGTTTCAATAATTATAATGTTGGCTAACTAGGACAAATGATAAGAGAGGGATCTTCTCTTTTGAATTTAATCTTTGCAATTATTAGAATGGAAATATTTCAAGGATCTCAAGAAAAGGTGTAAGGATTTACTTGTTGTAAAGGCTAACCTAGACCCCTAGGATACATCATATGGATCATATTCTATCACCAACTCATACTATGTTAGCTTAACACATTATTACAACAATATATCTATACTATGTATAAAATTAAAAATGTTCATATTTTCATGGTAAACGGGTGAGTGATTAAACTAGCATTCAAACTTTCCTTTATAAATTTATAAGTTCTTTATGCACTCATAAACATAAATAACTTACACTTGAAAAATATGTTTGTCATTATGAACTAGAAGTGTTGAGAATTTTTTTTTTGTTGAGGATTGATGCCTAATATTATAGTAATATAGTCACATGTAGGTTAAGCATAATATTTACACAATATTTCATTGTTTTTTAAAGTACAAATTGACTTTGATCTATCTTGCATATCTTGGGTCTTTAAATTATTTCTTTGTCTTAACTATACAATTAATTATTCTTTATTCATTTTTTAATTGAACACCCCAAAGATTAATTTTGATTTAAAAAAAATTCTACAATGAACACTAACTAAGCCTTAATACAAATATTCTAAATGTAAATGTATAAACTTGCTATATTTCTAGAAATATTCAATAGAAATAGAACAATTTGCATCATAAAAGTAACAATGTGTATTATAATAATTTTATAAGAGATAAATTATAATGTATTTAATGTATCTTTTCTCAAAAAATGGTTTTGTGTGAACCCCAATCCAAATACCTGCAAAACAATGAGAAAAAACACATTAAGTTAGAGATTGCAAGCAAGAACAAGGATTCCCCATGAAATCCATTTACAAAACTCAAATTAGGAAAACAAACAATGAAGAACACAATGAAAATAGAAAAATAGATTGAATCCTAATTTAAATTTGCAAACTCATGATCCCATGGGGGAATTGGTGCCAATTTGATGTGAAAATTGGTCCTTTCCCAATTCCTATGATGCAAGATTGATATGTTGAAGATATGTTGATGAGTGATCCACTTTGTTGATGAAGGATGAATGCTTCCAAGCTAAAAAACCTACATAACTTAGCTATGATTCAATGATATTTGATGGAAATGGCTAAATATTTTTGCATAATAACTTTGCATAATTTGTGGATGATCAAATGAGGATATGAGCTCTTTATTTATAGAATGCCAAGATGGATGAATGTCCAAATTTGAGCAATGTGGGACTAACATTCATCCAATGGCATGATGCCACTTGTCAATCTATGAGTGGATGAAGGATGTGCAAGTTTTGAGGATTGTGCCAATAAATGCATATTTTTGAATTTCAAATTTGTTGAAATGACTTGCAAGAGGGAAGGGAAAATGCAATAAATGCCACTTGGCTCAAGGAAAAAGACATGTAAGATGGAGTTATTTCCTTGTTGGATGTACATGTCCACTTGGAATTTTTGAATTCAAACTTGGAGAATATTCCAAAAGATGCTTTGTGAGGAAAATAGAGATGTAATAAATGAATTAAATCTATTTTCATGTGCAACTTGCAAAATCTAGAGGATGGGATATGAAAAGAGATTAAATTAATCAAGGGTCAATAAATTTAATAGGAGATTAGATGATGTGACCTATTTGACTCAAATTTATGGATTTATTTAAATCAAATAAGAGAGGAATATGATAAGAGAATAATTAAATAAGGATTTTGATTTATTTAATTAAAAGAGATGGTGTTAGATTAAACTAAATAAAGTTTTAATTTATTTAATTTGAATAGATAGAATTTAGAGATTTAATCAAATAAAATTGATTATTTAATTAAATAGGGATAATTAGATGAGATCGATTGATTTAATTAACAAAAGAGAGACTTAATTAGATAAAATGATTTATTTAATTAAGAGAAGGAAATTGATGAATTTAATCAAATAAGGAGATTTGATTAAATGGTTAGACCGAGGGATGATTTAGGATGAAACAGTGTTAGTAGTTGGGATCAGATGCACAATGTCAATCGGTATATTTTACGTGTCTACATTTTGCCCCTCTTTGAAGTAATGCACATGTTGCGTTGGTTCAAAGAATAAACAATCTCGATAAAAGCCAAAAAATTTTGCTATTTAAAATCTTTCCCCACTACTGCCTGGCAAGAGAAAACATGCCAATATAATGCCCCATCGAGAGATTGGACGGAAATTTCAATTTTTGGGTGATCTCGCGAAAAAAGAGGACAAAGTGCCCGACAGGCCCAAAAAGGCTCCAAGAGGCCAAAAATGTGTCTAAATGCAATAAAACGATGTAAAACAGGCCTCAATTGGACAAAAACAGGTTCGGGGGTCCAAAACCCTAGCAAGACAGCCAATCAGGGTGAAAAAACCCTAATTTCCAAGCTTAAAAGTGGCCCTAGGGGTCACTTTCAAGTCACTTTCACACACTTCCATTAGCAACCTTGAGATTTGAGCTCTGACCTCCTAATGATATGGCACAACGATAGCTTCCCCTGCATATGTCACCTGGCATCGGGGCACCGGTAAGTGACCCCTACTTGAGCTTCGTTTTTCATTTTTTTCCTTCATTTAATGCTTTCAAAGTCGGTCTTTCTGCAGCAGCGCTATATAGCACCGCTTAGAATTCAAACTACGTCGCTCGGTGTCAAATAGCACCGCAACAGTGTAGTTTGGATTTTGAAAATAGACTCCAAACTGCGACATTGAGCTCAGGGCTAGCGGGGTGGTTTGCAAACTGCGACATGGTGGTCCTACATTTGCTCAAAGTGCACCGCTGGAAGGAAAAGTGCACCGTAGCGGTGCCATTTTGGTCTTTTATTCCCTAGCGTCGGAGAAATCAAACTGCGACACCTTCACAGATTGGACCATTGGGGAGGTTTTTTGAATGCCTGGCGAAGAATTTTTCAATTTTTTTAACATGGTGACCTTCCTTGATGCAGGACGCGACGAGGGAGCTCTACTCTCAAGAGTACAGGTCGCGGGACCTATTCAGCTATTTGCAGGACCTGAGTGATAGGGATCAGGATCAACTCCGGGTCACAAGGTTATGGTATATCACTTACACAGCGCCCATTCGCACTCACTTAGGGATGTTGTCAGCGCTGGCTGAGAGATGGCACAGTGAGACCTCTTCATTTCACCTTCCCATTGGCGAGGCCACCGTTACCTTAGAGGACATTTGGCATATTTTGAGATTGTCAATTCATGATCGGCGAGTGATTTTTAACATGGACGAGGGGCGCAATGCTTGCCATAGAGTCCTCGCCACAGAGGACATCATTTTTTGCGAGGGGCAGATCGAGCTTGAGCAACATAGGATCTTGGCACCTCCCTTCCACCTAGTTGTTGCAACAGTCATTTCAGGTCTCGTTGCCCCTGACAGATGAGGCTGATACTTCAGTCTCGGCTGGGGATATTGCTGGGAGCATATGGTTTGAGATAGGCTGGTCCATTTTTCTTGGGGGTTTGTGCTTCTTGCCTCTTTATACAGGGACCTGCATGAGTATGTGTACATGGATGGTAGATCACTCAGAGCAGGGGTGACCCTTCATGTTTGGACATGGGAACACATTGCTGTGCTTCGACCACACATTGTTTCAGTTTCGATGGTGCTAGATGATCCCCTCGTATGGCGCTACAGAGGTAGTGCGTCCTTCACACACATAGGTGAGCACGAGATACCCTATTGGAAGAGGGTCCTTGACAAGATGCGGGTGTTCACATGGTGACTGTACCTTGGTCAGCTCAGATGGGCCGACGATGTTGAGCAGTTGTTCTATGCCCACTAGGACCGCTATATGCAGGGGAGAGAGCACACGATGATCGAGAGGTACTTGCCCAGGCGTGTGCAGCGTCAGTTCGGTGAGCCCCAGGATAACCCTGATGATGAATATGTAGCTATCTTCACCCACACCATGACACAGGTTTCATGGGGGTGGTATATTCCTGCCTTAGAGGTCGTCGACAATTTCAAACAGTTGGTGGCTCAGCCATGGGCCTACGATTAGGGGCCTGCAGATCTAGGCATGAAACAGGCATACAGGGATTGGTTCCAGCCTCCCCTACAATTGACTATTCTAGGTGTAGTCCTAGATAAGCAAAGAGTGAGAGGTAGAGGGGGAGGATGAGGAAGGAGGGATGGTGCTCGATAGGAGCACCTGGCTATGCCTCCACTTCAGCTAGGGCAGGGAGATGTACCAATGCCGGATCAACAGCAAGTGCCACTAGGTGTACCACCACGGGTTGAGGATCAGCCTCAGGTGCAGCCTCAGGTACAACCATGAGCACAACCAATAGGGTAGGTGGATCCTTAGGATGTGTTGATTCCACAGCTACAAGCTCAAGTCCAGGCTGTGACAATCGAGAGAGATCAGGCTTGAGCTGAGAGAGAGCAGATGAGGGTTGAGAGAGATCAAGCCATTCACTAGAGAAAGGCTACAAAGTTACAGGAAGCCACAGAGCTAGGCCGGAGCCAACAGTTAGAGAGTATGCTAGCCTCCTCTTCCCAGGGGACAGTTTCCATTTGGTCCTACAGGGATACCATCCGAGAGGCCGAGTACTATCGGAGGCATTATCGTGAGGCCGTACCCAGAGGAGGATGGGTCCCAGAGTACTCATAGCAGACTAGCTACAGACCAACAGAGGGTCACAGTGACAGGGGCGAGGGAAACATACATGGGGATAGACCTTGATCGAGATGATACGATACTTTTGTGCCTTATGGGCTCCTTTTTGATAGCCCGATGGGCCTTTTGTACTGATTGACATAAATGTACAGTGATCCGATTATTTTTGTACTATGACAGTTACATTATTGATGATATATATGAGATGATGATGATTTTGATACGATGTGATGTGTACCATTTATTTATGCATGGATGAATGATTCTACTTCTATATGCTATGCAATGATGTTTATGATGTTATATGATGTATGCATTATGTAATGATTATGACTAATAGATTTATATTATGTTAACCTATGATATGCCAATGTATTTATGTAATGTGCAATGATGTTGTCTATATGATGATCTATTTTATGTTGATGAAAATGGTGATGTGATATGTGATATGAAATGTAATATGCAAAATGATATGGAAATGATATATGGTGTATGCGCGAGATGATATGTGAATCCTATTTATATATGAAATGATTATGGATGGATGTACACTTTGGATGTAATGGATTTTGTATGTTCCTATTTATGCTTATAATGTGTGTAATGGTTTATGCAATGAATGATTTATGATGCTATCTATGAGATGAAATGGATGATGTAATGTGAATGTAATGATCGTGATATGATGCAAATGAGATGGTTTTTTAAGATGCTTAGAATAATAAATATTATTATCCTAAACATATTAAATGATAATGTAATGTAATGTATGTGATGCAT
The DNA here is from genome assembly GCA_007258455.2 of Sequoia sempervirens. Taxonomy (NCBI): domain Eukaryota; kingdom Viridiplantae; phylum Streptophyta; class Pinopsida; order Cupressales; family Cupressaceae; genus Sequoia; species Sequoia sempervirens. The sequence goes on along the minus strand of VDFB02393377.1, from coordinate 49,993 downwards.
TTAATATGATGCAATGATATGTTAATGCAAAGCGGTATGATGATGCATAATGTAATATGAATGTAATGTGTGCAATGGATTATCTTATAATGCTTATGTACCTATTATGTATGATTATGCAATAGGTGGTAATGTGAAATGGTAATGACATGCTTATGTAAATGAGTGTTATGCAATGATTTATGCAATGAATGCAATGTGATGCAATGTAATGGATGAAATGCAATAAAATGGATGTGCTTATCTATAAAGAATGCTTATGATAACATGTTTATATGGTTATAGAAATGCAATTCATGTGTTTCCTATATGTTATGTTGATGCAATATGCTAATGATTTGTGGATGCAAGATTGATGACAATGGTGATGATGATGGTGATGATCAATAGTCATAGTACTTTTGTTAGTGCGATGAGCAAGAAGAGAAGTCATTTCAACAAGACGCAAGATGATGAAAATGCAAATGATGATGATGATGATTTCTTGCTGAGGAATTAGGATTTACAAAGGGACAATTTCCTTATGTTTGATAACACATGTGGTATGATACATCAAGGTATAGAAAACTAGGATGGCGTTGTACCCAGTGTGATGGACTTTGACTTGACAAGAAGATAGGAGTATCCTTGTTCACACCTGACATATAGAAACCTTGCTAGGATGCACTTTAGAAGTTTCAAACACCTTAGACCAAAACACGGAAAGGTAAACCTATCAATGCAATAGTCAACAAGTTGTCCAAGACCTCCTCCATACATCACTAACAAAGCAAGTATTCGCCAAGGTTATTTTACAAGAACGTTCAACAAGAACAACAGACAAAAGGATATTGATTGTTTCCCCATTCCTATTTCTCTAAATCCTCTATTCGGATATCATCAAGAAGTCCTTGGAATGAGCGCAATAAGATAAGTGAAAAGATAAAGACAAAGTAAACAAACAAGCTGATGTTCTTCAATACCGCTAACCAAAAGAAGATGTGTTTTCTAACGATAAGAACTAAAACTATTGCCAAAAGATAATGTCCATTGTAGGAAGGATTCATCCTAGGACATGTTAGTGGATGGGGGCATGTCATTTCATTTATCCAAAGTGTTCTAAAAGATGATTGATATGGGACCAATTGGATGATGAGTTATCGACACAAAGAGTTGATCAACTTGTTTACGTACCGACTTAGACCTAAGACTTGACATTTTGAGTTTTCACTTTTCATCTGCTAGACTTGTTTCTGATTATCTCACCGAAGATTGAGGATGACGATTGTTTATTATGAGTGATGTTATTGTAGGTGTAAGCGAGATGAGATGGATGGATTTTTTCAAATATTTGGATGTTTTTTGATCTTTTTGAGATGTTTTGAGGCTTTTTTTGGTGTTTTTGAGATTTTGCAAATGTTTTGATTTTTGATTTTCTGAGTGTTTTGGGGTTTTCTGAGATTTTGACCAAGAGACTAACCTAAAGAATTATCCTAGGGGCCTCGAGGGCTGATCAATAGATTAGCCTTGCCTACGTTATACACGTAGGGACCGCGTATTTCAACTGATGAGTTGACTGATTTATAGATGATGATATACATGATGAGATGTCAGTTTATTATGACAGACTCATATAGGACTGACCTAATTGTCTCGGGGGATGATCAAAGATCAACCTTTCCTATGTTCAAGCTTAGAGATGACGTAGTTTGACTAGATGACCTTGTTTTAGGATTTTGATGATTTTTTGATGTTTTGATGTTTTTGGATTTTCTGATTTTTTGATGTTTTTTGGATTTTCTGATTTTCTGATTTTAAGGATATACACGAATCCGATTCGATGAGAACATTCCCCCAGCATGATGCAATAGACTACTCCGATAAAGGTAGGACAAATTGACCTTGAGGATGGGCCAAGTAGTACTAGGAGGGATCATGATATGAAAACAGGACCAAGCTATGGTGCAGATGCGGGTGGATGAGTGATGGATGCAAATTCGAATGTGATGGATGATGGAAGTGTGATGGATGGATGATGCAGAACAAGCTGTAAAGATTCTGGTAGATGGAAAGTACTTATTTACACAAGGTTCTTGTTTGATAGGCTTTCACCAAGGTACTTTTCAAAAGTGCCACCGAAGTGGTTTTCACTAGAGGACGATTGTTTTTCTTTACTATTTTCAATCCTTTTTCTGATTTTTTTGGATTTTTTTGGATTTTTTTCTTTTTTTGTTGTCACCAAGGCGCCTATTTGCCAAGTTTTTTCCAAGGTAACCATTTTTTCAAGACATTTTCTAATTTTTTTATAGATTTTTTGGTTGAATACCTTGAAAGATTTAGGCATAAATTTTTTTGATATGAGAGCTATTCATGGGCTCTTGTAGAGGTTACCCTTTAGGTGTTCATAACTGATATGCCCTTGACTTGTAACTTGCTGTGATGATGAATGGTCCCAACCAATTGGGTTCAAACTTGCCTTTGCTGCTTGGGTTTGGGACATTCTTCTGATTCTCTTTTAATACCAGTTCTCCGACTTGGAACGTCCTGCTTCTAATTTTCTTATTGTAGCTCCGTTTAAGGTCTATTTTGATAGACTTGCAAATAATTCAAAGCATCTATCCATCGCTCATCCAGTAGCTCCAGCTCATTCAATCTTGACACTTGATACTATTCATATGTGATGAGGTTTTGCAGTGATATCCTGAGTGATGGGATCTCGATCTCAATGGGGAGTATTGCTTTTGATCCGTAGACTAGGGAGAAAGGGGTAGTGCCGGTGGGTGTGCGGATGCTAGTTTGGTAGGCTTAGAGGGTGGGATTAAGTTGCAGATGCCAGTCACAACCTGTGTCATTGACTATTTTCTTGAGGATTTTCAGAATGGTCTTGTTTGTAGCCTTTTCTTGGTCATTTCCTTGGGGATAGTATGGGGTGGAGAAGCGATGTTGGATTTTGAATTTTTTGAATAAATCACGAACCTCCTGATTCTTGAATGGTGTCCCATTATCTGAGATAATGGAATGTGGAACACCATATCAGAAAATGAGGTAGTTCAAGATGAACTTCAAAATCTGCTTCCTAGTTATATAAGTCATGGGTATGGTCTCCACCCACTTAGTAAAGTAATCCATTGCGGTTATGATGAATTTGTGGCCGTTAGATGAAGTGAGCATGATTTTTCCAATGAGATCAAGTCCCCACTACGAAAAGGGCCATGGTGTGACAATATGATGAAGCTCTTGAGCTGGAGCATGGATGAGGTCCCCATGTTGTTGAAATTCTAGACACTTTCTAGCATAATCATGTGCTTCTCTTTCCATTGTGGGCCAATAATACCCCATCCTCAGTAGTTTCTTGGCTATGGTCATTCCACTCGAGTGTGAACCATAGATACTGTTATGTACTTCAGTTAGAGTGGATAATGCCTCCTCAACATTTAAGCAGCGCAGTAGGGTTCCTTCTATGCTTCTACGATATAGGGTATCTCCTAGGATGACAAATATGGTTGCATTTTTGACAAAGGTTCGTTTTAGGTTTGAGGGTAGGTCGGTGGGTATGACTCCTATATGAAGGTATGTGTAAATGTCATGATACCAAGGATCGTCGGGACCAACGATTTCATACAAATATTCTGATTCCAGTACCTCAAATGCAAGCACGAGAAGTTGCTCAATCAGGAATTCATATTTTGGAACATTGTGGGGGATGTCAAGCAAGGATCCAATTGTTGCCATGGCATCTGCTACTCTGTTGTTGGTTTTAGGAATCTGTTCAAATGTTATTTCAATGAAGGATTCTTTGAGAGTCTCCACCAATTTCTTGTATGGAGTGAGCTTGTCGTCCTTGGTCTGGTATTCATCATTCACTTGATTTATTATCAATTGAGAGTCTCCGTATACTTTGAGAACTATAATGTTCCACTGCACTACTATTCTGAGACCTATGGTTAAAGCCTCATATTTTGCAATGTTATTGGTGCAGGGAAATGCCAGTTTGTAGGACTTTGGTATGCAATCCCCTTGTGGGGTGATGAAGAAGACACTAGCTCCTAATCCATGTTGTGTCCGAGCCATTGAAGTATAGTTTCCAGTGGTCAACTACGTTGAGATTGAAAATAGACTCATCTGGAAACTCTAAGACGAGAGGATTCTTTGAATAGAATGGTGCTTCTGCAAGTTGATCTGTGATGAATTAACCTTTGATTTCTTTTTGCTCCACATATTCGATGTCGTATTCTAATAGTATCATCACCCATTTTTCCATTCTTCTTGTGAGCATTGCCTTTGATAGTAGATACTTGAGAGGGTCGATTTTGGAAATGAGTTTTATTTTGTGTTCCAGTATGTAATGTCTGAATTTCTGTGATGCAAAAACTATTGCGAGGCATACTTTCTCGATGAATGAATAGTTTAGCTCATGCCCAACCATTGTTTTGCTAATGTAATAGATAGCCCTTTCTATTCCATTTTTGTCATGCTGAGCTAGGAGAGCTCCAAGGGCTGCTGATTTTGTTGACATGTATAGAATCAATGATTTTCTTAGGCTTGGTGGCATTAAGATAGGTGGTGTCAGTAGATATTCTTTGATTTTATTAAATGCCTCTTCACACTTGGTATCCCATTTGTACGCTACTCCCTTGTGGAGTAGGTGAGAATATGGGTTCTGTTTGTCCACTAGTTGTGCTATGAATCTTCAAATGAATTGGAGCCTGCCTTGGAGACCCCTCAATTGCTTTAATGTTTTTGGTGCCTCCATTTCAAATATTTCTTTTACCTTTGTTGGATCTACCTCGATACCTCACATTGACACTATATATCCTAGCAATTTTCCTGATTGTACGCCGAAGATGCACTTCTTTGGGTTTAATCCGACCTTGTACTCTTCTAGCCTTTCAAAGATGGCACTTAGGGTTGCTATGTGATTTTTTCTCTTTCTGGACTTAGCTAGAATGTCATCAACATAATATTCAACTGTCTTATGGATCATGTCATGGAATATCAATGTCATGGCCCTTTGATATGTTTCTCCTACGTTCTTTAAGCCAAATGGCATCATGTTCCAATAGTAAGTCTCCCATGGGCAATTGAAAGTTGTTTTATGTTGGTCCTCTTTAGCTATCATAATCTGATTGTACCAAGTTTGACACCCATTCTAGATATCAGATTATGATAGCTAAAGAGGTACCAAGTTTGACACCCATTCTGGATAATCTATTGGTCGGATGAATCCTACATCTAATATCTTTTTTAGCTCCATTTTGACTAATAAGGTGATCTGAGGGTGCATTTTTCAAAGCTTTTGTTTAACAGGCTTTGCTTCTGGATATACTGCTAAGTGGTGAACCATAGTCTCTGGATCAAGTCCTGGCATGTCAGCATAACTCCATGCAAATTTTATCTATCTTTCTCTTAGGAAGGTTGCTAGGAGCTCTTGCTCTTCTGATAATAGTGATTACAAATAGAATGTGATGTGCGGGGTTTCCTTTGTTCCTAGGTTGACCGGATTGCATTTTTCTGCCAAGACTGCTGATTTTTCTTGATGAAGAGCTCTTAAAGGAAGATTAAATCCCCCATCCTTGGGCACCTCGGAGAGGTTTTCACTGTTGGATGCATCCTTTCTATTTACTTTTTTCTGGTCGGAGAGTGCCACAGTGTGGTTTTCACTCAAGGACTTGGATATTATTCTTAATTTTTCACTTTTGCGACTGAGGGATTCAATCGTTTCCCCATAATAGGCATATGTATCTAGCTCGATTATGAATCTTGCTTTGTGATCCCCATCTGGAATGTTATCCTGCAGTCCCATGAATTCTGAGAGTGCCTCATCATTTTTGAATGTATCAAGAATTGGTGGTCCTCGTTGGTCATAGTCAATGAGTTGGGGATATACTAGGAGGATTTCATGATTTTGGTGGTCTGTTTCAAAAGATATGGTGATAATCATGCAAAGAGTGGTATCCTCAAATAGCCTAAGTAAGTTGGTCATGGTATCCTCATCATCACTACTACTACAGACGTTGGTTATATCAAATGTAAAGTTATCTATGAATCTACCTGTAGACACTGGTAAGCATATTTTTGTTGGGGTTGGCTTAGGAGGATTATTAACCGTTCTAACTAGTGGACTTTAGCCATGTATGGTTATACTGAGAGGGGTACATCCAAGACCAAGATTTGTTATCAATCACGTCTCTGGCATGATAGGTATTATAAACTCCTTGTCATTTTGTCCAAGTCTTTGATTTCTGTCATAGCCCATTGCGAGCATCATTTGCAGACCCTTGCTTTTTGTCATCCATTGGTAAATCAGCTACTGGTCTTTCATCTTGATATAGCATATGAGATGGATCTGCCTCAATAACTTCTCGGCCAAGATCCCCCCAACTTGTGAAGTTGGGATAGTCTTCAGGAGATGTTTGGGATGTGGAGGATTCATTTATTTGTGGATGTCCCCGTGATTTAGGAGATTGTGGTAACTCTCCTACCACAAAAGCATTATTAGGGAGCTTGTAGTTTCCACAACCGTTATCTTGGATGATGACCTTGATGTCAGAGATGGTGGGAATGGTGGGAGTGGCAGGTGTCTCTGTCGTAGAAGTGGATGGGAGAGTGGCGAGATCAATGTATGGTGTGGATGGGCCCTCATTATCTTTTGGTACTTGGGGGATTTTATAGTACTTTGCTTCAAGGCTTTTGCAATAAGAGAAGGGTTCGAGATGTCCATGGATAGTAACTTCTTTTCCCTCATGTGTAAATTTCATACATTGATGGAAAGTCAACGCTACTGCCTTCATCACATGTATCCATGGGTGTCCTAGGAGGATCTTATACGGCAATTCGAGGTACAAGACCTGACAAGTGGTTTCCATAATAGCCGGCCCTACTTGAATAGGGAGTTTGATCATTCCCTGAGACACTCTTTCTTAATCATCATATGCTCTTATTGTGATACCCTTTCCTTTGTTGATAGATTCCTCTGATATTTTCAATTGCTTGATGAGGCTGAGAGAACATATATTCAAGCCCGCATCTACATCCACTAGGACCCTTTTGACTTTGCTCTTATGTACTATGGATTCCAAGTGAAGTGCACGGTTGTGAGATGGTTGAGCGGGGAAATCCTGGTCAGAGAATGTGAGGAGATTTGGCGTAATGATATTTCTGACCATAGCTTGCAATTGCTCTGCATCAAGGTCTGCGGGGATACTGGATGAAGCCAACGCTTCTTCAAGGATTTTCCTATGGGCAGATGATATTTTTAGCAACTCCATGATGGATATTTGCGTTGGCATTCTTTTGAGTTGATCTAGGACATTGTAGCCATTCAGAACAGATCTAGATGCAGGGACTTTGTTTGGATGGGATGATCCTGCAATGGTAACTTTTCTGCCTCTTGTGGTGACTCCACAATCAGCATGGGCGCCTTTGATGGTGATGGCCATGCAATTTTCATCTAGGGAGGCGACGACTATTTCATACACATGATTTACGTTTGAGTGGGTTTCTTTCCCTTTATTGCCATGATTAGGCATTGGATTTGTGTATATCTTAAGATCTTGGTTTCCTGTAGGTTGTTCCACATTTATAATTCTTTTATCGATGAGATCTTGGATTATGTTTTTTAAACTCATGCAACTGTTCATGGTGTGGCCTTTGATTTTATGGAGTTCACAGAGTTGATTCTCATTATACCAAGGAGGTTTCACATCCGATTCTTGGTAATTCTCAAAGGTAGGAGCCTTGATGAGTTTTTCATCTATCAACTTCTTCATTATGTCTTCAAGTGGTTCACCCAAAGTGGTTTACTTTCGCTTGGGATAACTCTTGTTGCATTGGGGTGGTCCTCTTTGATCATTGAGATTATTGATTTTTGGATTGTTGTTTGGTTGTTGTATTGTATGATGATTGTTTTGGTGTTGGATTTGGATTTGTGGTGCAGGTGTATTTTGGCGAGGGGCACTGATGACCACCTTGGCATTGACGACACCATCATTAGTAACATATTTGTTCCTTTCCCACATGCAAGGTTTATAATTGTAATTGGAGGGTGGGCAATTTTTTTGTTGTTTGGGGTATGAAGTTGATTCTGCGGGTTGAGTCATAAGGGCTCGTTTTATACTAAGTGCCTTGGAGATCAATTGATCATATGTGGTGATCCCTTGAACCTTGAGATGAAATGTCAAGAGGCCTTCAAGGTTGGCTATGATGGTGCAAAATTTTTCTTTGGGCATGGTCCACTTGCTTCGATTGGCCTTGGATAGCGAATGATTCACCCCTACCTTGTTTTAGAGCTGAGAGTTCTTCTAGACTAACATCCATTGCAATGTTGCATGCATAATTTTTTATGAATGCATATATAATTTCTTGGAATGTCCTAATGCTTGAAGGTAGGCGAGAGAACCATTCCATAGCGTGGCCTGCCAAAATACTAGGAAATAGCTGCATCAGATAAGTATCGTCATATGCGACTTCCATGCAATGAACCTGAAATTCCCTGATGTGATCTTCAGGGTTTCCCGTCCCTCGATATTTGTCAAATTTGGGGATCTAAAATCCCTTAGGGAATGGTTTCATCACTAGGCTCCTATCAAATGGATAGGGACATAGGTTGCTTGGTGTTTTTGTTGTTTGCCCTGATTGAATATCGAGCACTTGTTGCGAGAGCAACCTGATTTGTGTCGTTACGTCATTTTGTGGATCAGGGGGTGGGATGAAGGTGTTTTAGGGTGTTTCAATTGTGGGTTGTGCAATGGTATCTGTATGTTCTGCTGAGCTAGGTAGGCTTCCACATGTTGTTGTATGAACAACGCTTGTTGTTGATCTTGTTGTTGCTGTGCTAAGATTTTTGCTTGTTGTTGTGCTTGTTGTTGTTCCAACAACACTTGTTGTTGTGCTTGTTGCTGCTCCAACAATTCTTGTTGTTGGGCTTCCAATTGGGCTGCTTGTTTCTGCTCTTGATATTGCTTTATTGCTTGCTGATATGCTTGCATTTGTGCTACTTGTTTTTGGGCAAGAAGTTGTGCATGTGCTTGTGCGTGTTGTGCTTGATATTGGGCGTTTGCTTGAGTTTGAGCTGCTTGTGCTTGGGCTTGTGCTTGTGCCACTTGTTGTTGTAATAGAATTTGTGCTTGAGCAACCTTTTGTGCTTGCAATGTAGCTTGTGTTGCTTGAGCGGCTTGTGCTACTTGGGTAGCTTGCACAGCTTGAGTGGCTTGCTGAGCAGCTAGTTGTGTGGCTTTTTGTTTTTTCACTTGTTGGAATCCCCTTTGAAAAGAAGCTTGTAATGCCATGTTGTATTGGCTTGATTTGGTGGAAGTTGGTGGTGGTGGGGGTGGTGGTGGATTTGGAATGGCGTTTGTGGTGAGCGATGATGTCGTGTTGGTGTTTTGAGTGATGGATGGTGTTGTTGATGTGGTTGGTCCTTGGGAGACCATGCTTTGTGATGTTAGGGGGGTGTTTTATAATGCAATTGCTTGTGCATTTTTTGTCTGTTGTGATATCGACAAGTTTTGCGTGATGTTTTGATTGATATTCAGGATGTTGATTTGATTGATACTTGGTAAAGGGGGAATCCCTAAGCCAAGGAGTGGTGTGGATGATGATGGTAATGGTGGAAGAGGTGGAAATGTGAGGGGTGTGAGTTCTTGCAAAAATGTTGTGGTGTCGAAAATGCCCCCTGGTCCGAGCATGTCCCCCTCTTCTTGCGAATTTGTGAGGAGAGGTGTTGCACGGAAGGATGATGATGATGGATCATGATGGAAAGTGAGAGTAACATACTTGTGTAATGGATTTTGGGGTATTTTTTTTTCCAATATGGTGTTTTCATCCAAGTTTTGATTGTTAACAAGGGGGTGTGCTTGAATAGCATTGAGAAATGCATTTCCCTTATTAACATTAGGTTGGGTTGGAGCAAAAGATGTAGTGATTTGCAGAATGTTTTGAGTGATGCTTTGGGATGGGGGTGTGGATGAGATGGGAAGTGTGGATGATATTGGTGATAAATATGTCTCCACTATGGTACTCACATTGAAATCCGAAGGTAATTTGGCCCCTTGTTTTGCTAGCTCAAGTATGTATAGCGAAGGGTTAATCCTCATCATGATGTTGATGATTTTATGGTTTTCTAGATTTTGGAGCATTTCAGTTATTTCTTCATGAGACATCCCAAAGGTAAGATCCTCTTGTGGGTTTTGTGATGATGATATAGTCAAAAGATTGCTTGATTCGACGGGATTCATTTCAACGTTTGTTTGACTTAGATCACTTGAAGCGGGTGTTTCTTTGTTGGCTTCCATGCTCTTCTTGTATTGAGATCTAGTTTGAACCATAAAACAAGGATCAATTTTCAAGAATATGGGAGATGAAATCTCTTGATTCTTTGGATTGATCTTTACTTTATGCACAAAATAGAAAATTTTAGGATATCTTAATGATCAAAAGGTGATATGATGATGATGCAAGAGATGGATGATGTGGATGTTATGATGTTTTGATAAATCTTGATGGGAATGCTAGACTTTTGGGACTTTCAAATATGTTCTGGATTTTTGATTTTGATTTTCCTTTTGGGATTTCCCTTGATTGATTGATTTTGTTTTGCTTTGATTTTGAACAAATAGACCCTAAGATGTTGGATGATTATCTAAGGGATATATTTGTTCAGAGGATGATAATTTGAATATGTGTAGGGAGAAGGATGCATCTACCCACACCTATTCAAACAAGATGATAATTTAACTAAGCATATGAAGAAGGATGCATCTACATATACCTAACTAAACAAGATGATTTTGATAACTTTGACTAAGCATATTCAAAAGGATGCATCTACACATACCTAGCCAAAGATGATTTTGATAAAGTTTTCAATGATTTTATCTCAAGGATTTGATGATTTTTGATTTTACCAAAAAGCCTAGCATTAAGGATGATTTCAAGATTTTCCAAAAGGTGATGGTGAGATGATTTTTGTTTTGATGGATGGGTGAATTTTTTTTGATTTCCTTTGATCCCAAGATGAACCTAAAAAAGACACTTTGTTTTCCTAGACCTAGGTATTGAAGAACATGTAACGCTTCTATAGTGATTCAATTTATGCATACATTTTTGGATTTCCAACCAATGATTTTTGTTTTGGGATTTGGATTTTTTGAGAATCGTGAGGCTTCAACACACATGAAAGTTCATTTTGTTTAGCTTTACTTAGTGGCTTTATTTTACCACAAACACTTTCTTTGATTAAGTTTTCCAAACTAGATGTCCAATGTCTTGATTTCTTCGCATCCCACAAAGTATGTTATGTGGAATTTTGATGAACTCAAGGAAAGGGTTTACCTATTGTTTAATTTAGTAGACAAATCAAGATGTAATCCAATGTTTAGAAACCTCTAAGGATAAAATCCCAAGGGCAAGCAATAACATATGGATTGAGTCAATTGTATTTGTCTCCTAAAGGGTTTGAAATTTTGATGATGTTCAAGTGTTTGTTTTCAAGATGTTTTCAAACAAGCAAAGCATTTTGTAACCCAAGAATAAGTACAACCCTATGGATGTGTAAGACAATATTTGTTGGATTCCCACTTGGACAAGTCCAACTACACTTATCTTTAGTGAATGGTTAGATGCTTGACCCCACTGGCTCCCCTCCATGACTCATTAATGTCAATCGGGGCAGCCAAGCATCAACACCCATGAAACTCCCCTGGCATGCTTCCATTTCTACTAAAAGGCCGTAAAAGTGTGGGGTGGCTTCAGAACGACCGTTCTTGCACCAACAAATAGATTAAGGATTTTGGAAAATTCTAGAACATGGGTTTTAATAAGGACTTTCAGTTCGTGGAGATTGACCCATATGGTAAGATTCCCCTTTTGGATCCATCTTGTCAGAGTCAACCGCGTGATATTGGCGTTTCTTCCAATACCCACATGTATATCTCGGTTGGAAATAATCTTGGGTTTAGAGTGTTACCGGTTGAGTCGTTCCCTTGGGTGAGTACTTTTTCCCCAAGGCAGGCCCTCTAGGATAAACAAAAGCGAGTAAAGAAAATATCTGTAACTTGATCAATCTTTGTTGGCAACAAAGAGAGAGAATGTACACAATAATGCCCCACTCACACTCACACAAGATTTTGTTCAATTCTTAAACCCAAAATGAAGTGTGGAGGTGATTGCTTTGTCTTAACCTAAAATCACGAAAAAGGCCTTTTGATTCTCAAGATCGCTATAAAGTGCGAGAGAAGTGCATACATCCTTTTCCAATGAGGTTAGTTCAAGTAAGCCTTCACAAAACAAGATAGCACATGTTCATTTTAGATCCTCAAAGAAATTATGAATTCTTTTTAAAGCACCAGAGGACAAATGATAGACATTTTGTTTAATTTGTTAACCAAAGAAACAAACTCTAGTAAGTTATAGTCCTAATGTTTGTTTTAGCCTTTGCAAGAAAAAATTGAAAAGGTTCTTTTTAAAGCCCAAATCAAACTAGTGTCCTAAGAAAGAAGTGATAACAATTTCCTAAAAGTGTTAAGCAAACACTAAAGTGTTTAAAAACACTTTGATCTTGCAAAATATCATCCTCATGCTTCTCCTTCTTTTGTTTTCAATTCCAACCTACAAGAGAGAAAACCAGTCAAATTCTGCAAAATACAAAGATTAAAAAACAAAAAATAGAAGATAAATTGATCATTAATCAAAAGGCACGTGCTAAAATTTAATTTCAACTTTTTACTCCCTTCCAGCGGTGCAACCTATGATTGCATCAGAGTTTGATTTATCAACGGTGCTCTACAACATCGCTTACCAGTCAATGTCACTCTGTGTCGGGGATAGTGAGCTCAACTGCATCGCACTTTTGCATAGCATCGCAGTTTGATTCTTTTGAAAAATCTGCCAGTTAGAACGGTCAAGCGACACAGTTTGAATTTCAAATTTTTGGGCGAGAAGACTCGAACATTGCAGTTTGAGTTTCCAGCGGTGCTATATGGCGACGCTGAAGAGTCAGCGGTGCTAAAACAACAACGCTGAACTCTTAGCGTGGGATTTTTTTTTTGTGTATACAGAAAAATGCAGAATTTTGTGAGAAAAGTGATAAAGAATGGGATGTAGCCCTCCTTCTAGTGCCAAATGTGTGAACCCCAATCCAAATACTTGCAAAACAATGAGAACAAACACATTAAGTTAGAGATTGCAAGAAAGAATAAGGATTCCCCATGAAATCCATTTACAAAACTCAAATTAGGAAAATAAACAATGAAGAACACAATGAAAATAGAAAAATAGATTGAATCCTAATTTAAATTTGCAAACTCATGATCACATGGGGGAATGGGGGCCAATTTGATGTGAAAATTGGCCCTTTCCCAATTCCTATGATGCAAGATTGATATGTTGAAGATATGTTGATGAGTGATCCACTTTGTTGATGAAGGATGAATGCTTCCAAGCTAAAAAACCTGCATAACTTAGCTATGATTCAATGATATTTGATGGAAATGGCTATATATTTTATCATAATAACTTTGCATAATTTGTGGATGATCAAATGAGGATATGAGATTTTTATTTATAGAATGCCAAGATGGATGAATGCCCAAATTTGAGCAATGTGGGACTAACATTCATCCAGTGGCATTATGCCACCTGTCAATCTATGAGTGGATGGAGGATGTGCAAGTTTTGAGGATTGTGCCAATAAATGCATATTTTTGAATTTCAAATTTGTTGAAATGACTTGCAAGAGGGAAGGGACAATGCAATAAATGCCACTTGGCTCAAGGCAAAGGACATGTAAGATGGAGTTATTTCCTTGTTGGATGTACATGTCCACTTGGAATTTTTGAATTCAAACTTGGAGAATATTCCAAAAGATGCCTTGTGAGGAAAATAGAGATTTAATAAATGAATTAAATCTATTTTCATGTGCAACTTGCAAAATCTAGAGGATGGGATATGACAAGAGATTAAATTAATCAAGGGTCAATTAATTTAATAGGAGATTAGATGATGTGACCTATTTGACTCAAATTTATGGATTTATTTAAATCAAATAAGAGAGGAATATGATAAGAGAATAATTAAATAAGGATTTTGATTTATTTAATTAAAAGAGATGGTGTTAGATTAAACTAAATAAGGTTTTAATTTATTTAATTTAAATAGATAGAATTTAGAGATTTAATCAAATAAAATTGATTATTTAATTAAATAGGGACAATTAGATCACATCAATTGATTTAATTAACAAAAGAGAGACTTAATTAGATAAAATGATTTATTTAATTAAGAGAAGGAAATTGATGAATTTAATTAGATAAGGAGATTTGATTAAATGGTTAGACTAAGGGATGATTTAGGATGAAATGATGTTAGTAGTCGGGATCAGATGCACAATGTCATTCGGCATATTTTGCGTGTCTATAGGTTCTATTATAGTTCTCTCTAGGTGATGTAGGAACATCCAAGTGCATGGAAAATTGTGCACAACCAAAAATATTTTCTTTTATTGCTTGAGTTTTGTTTTGATTTTTGTGTTGCATGCAAAAATTAATAAAATTCTCAACTCCTCCAACATAATAGAATTTGGTGATGGTTGTGAAAAAAAAAAAATTGTTAATTTGACATGGTGTTCTATTTTTTTTAAATTGTTACAAAATGTTAATTTTTCAAAAAGAAAATCCCATGCCCAAGCCTATGAGTGGGAATTTAATGGGAATTGCAACTCCATTTAAAAAAAATGATTTTGCATTTTTGTTAAAAAAATTGGGAATGCAAGGGTGTTGGGGAAGTGGTGTGAGTAGATTGTAAGAAGAGAAGACAATTTTTTAATTGTCACTGAATGCATATGCCGAGAAGATAAAACCCATGCCAAGGAAGGAGTCATGGGAATTCAGAAGGTTTGAATAGGAGAGGGAGATTCTTAGAAGTCATGACTATGAGAACTTGTCATAGTGAAACATGCATAACTTTCTCATTTTTGAATGAAATTGAGAAATTCAAATGTGCTAGAAAGATGAGGAGGAGCACAAAACCTAGAAAGCATTTGACAATAATCGTTGAAATGAAATAAAAATGGTACAAAGAATGTGAGAGGTTTGTTTGTCTTCTTGTAATATGAATTAAAATTGACATTTTTGTTTGTTGGCTTTGAAATTCAATAAAGGATCATGAGTTTGTTTTTTGTTTATGTGGTGGATTATGAGTTTATTTGTGAGTAGAGAGTATTTTTTTGTGAGTTTTGGTTACATCATGCATTTGAGATTCCCACTTGCATCAAATGATATTAGAGCCAAAAGATCTTTAGAGTGAAGAGAATGCACTAGGATCTATGAGTAAAGAATGTTGAAGAGTGAAGTGGTGAAGCCATGAAAGAAGTATGAGAGAATTTTTTTGTTGTAGGTATGAAAGAGGGCCAATGACTTCTATCCTCCATCAAAGATAAAGCTGGGTAGAAGATGTAGAGTTCCTCCACTGAGAGAGGTTGGGTAGAGAAAGCATCTTTCAAATTATTTTTTGGGTAGAGGATAGTTGTGTGAGTGAGAGATTGTTGCAAGGAGTACTTGTAATTGTAGAGGGATTTGTAAGTCTCTAAAAATGACTATAAAAAAGAAGACACGATGGGACATTGGAAGACCTATGAGAAAGTTATTTTGGGAAGAGTATTGGGAAAATTCAAAGAAAATAAGCTCATTGTAGAGTGTAAGAAGATAGAAGTAAGACTGGATGCCCCTGAGGAAAGATTGGGAATGAAGAAGAAAGCTATAGTAGAGGAAGATCAGAAAGTAGATGAAGTTAAATTACATTGTTTTCTTCATAATGAGTTTTCAAGTAATGATTTGTGTGGAGGAAATGAAGAAGGAAACAAAGCTATAATAGTGGAAAATGAAGAGAAGAAAGAGGAAAAACAAAGGTTTGGCAAAGAGGACAATGAAAAGAAGAATGTTGAAGTGTAGTGTTGCAACCCTATGGTTGAAAGAGCATGGAGAGAAAGACATGTGAGAGTAGCCCACACATTTGTAGTTGTGAGAAAGGAAGACACGAAGAGATGCACAAAGAAAGAATGGAGAAATAAAGAGGTAGCAACTGATATACACAGGAGAAGAAGTTGTAGCAGAAAAAATAGAGGTATTATCTCCTTCTTTTGAGTTTTGGAAAGAAATTATTAATGTTGATTTGTATGCAAAAAAGGTAAAGGAAAGTGTTGAAGAAGATGATTTCGAAGTTGGGGCAATGATTGGATTTTGGAAGAACATAAATATATTGAATAAAATAAAGCAGTTGTGTGCAAGGGATGAGATGGAAGAAGAAAAGAACAAGAATACAACAAACAATAAAGAAGAAAAAGTTGGGGAAGTAGTAGAAAAGCAAGAGAACATATAGGTAAAAGTTCACTTTTGTGTTATTTGTGAAAATGAGTTTGATGCTACATTATTTGCATAGGATTTTAGTGAATTTGGGGATGTGGAAAATGATGATACACTAGTAGAAAAGGAGTAGAAAATAAGAGTATATGATTATTTTGCAAAATTCATTGAAGTTGAAGTTAAGGCTGATTTATATTTTGATGAAATGGTAAGAGAAAGAGAAATGAGAGAGATGGTTAGAAGTAGAAACAACAGGTTTCAAGTTGAAAAAAAACAAGGTGTTGAGAATGATAAAGTGGAATGAAAATATGAAACATAGTGCAACCAAATGAATTTCATGAGGGGAAGAAAGGGAGGAAGCATGAATGAAGGAGTAGATAGGAAGTTTTAGAGTAGGGTGAAGAAAAAGAAATAGGTAGATAAGGAGGAAAAATTATTGAAGAATAAGCACCAAATATTTAAATTTTCACGAGCTCCAACTCATGGAACATGTCTTCCTACCCTAGGTGTTTGATGCAGGAGCATTTAGATGACGGATAATCCTACACTACCACAATTTTTTTTTTGTTTGAGTTTTTTTTTAAATTTTTTGGTTGCAGGCACAAATTAATGAAATTGTAAAATCCTCTAGCATAATATAATTTGGTCACGATTGTGGAAAAAAATCAATTGTTAATATGATACATTGTTTTATTTTTAAAAATTGTTGCAAATTGTTAATTTTTCAAAAAGGAAAATCCCATGTCCAAGCCTGTGAGTGGAAATTTGATGGGAATTGTAACTCCATTTAAAAAAAATTGAATTTGCATTTTTGTAAAACAAAATGGGAATGCAAATTGGTATTGAGGAAGTGGTGTGAGTGGATTGTAAAGTGGTAAGTAAATCTTTAAATTTTCATTGAATGCATATGTCAAGAAGAGAAAGCCCACACCAAGGAAGGAGTCATGGCCATTCAAAAGGTTTGACTAGGAGAGGGAGATTTTCAGAAGTCATGACTGTGAGAACTAGTCTCAGTAAACATGCATAAATTTCTCATTTATAAAGGAAATTGAGAAATTAAAAATGTGTTGAAAAGTTGGGAAGGAGGAGCAAAAAACCTAAAAACTGTTTGAGAAAATTCATTGTAATAAATAGAAGTGGTATGAAGAATGTGACAAATTTATTTTTCTTGTTGTAATACAAATTAAAATTGGTGTTGTTTGTTGTCTTTGAAATTCAATAAAAGAGTATGAGTTTGTTTACTGTTTATGTGGTGGATTGTGAGTTTGTTTGTGAGTAGAGAGTCTCTACATATGATGTCTTGAGCAATTGTTTGTGAGTCCCACTTGCATCACTAGGAGTTTCAAATGGATTATTGCATAATTTTTTCATAATAGTATGTGTTAAAATTTGAATTTTATGATATAAATAAAATAACCCCTATTTATAACAATGAGAAAATGTTTACCTCAAGAGGATGATTCAAAATTTTCACTTAGTGTTACAATATTTAAAACATGGTGTCCTTTTGAAATAGAATCTCATACATAAATTTAATGTGATCACCATTTATTCTTGCTACATGATTTTGATTTAGAGAATTCAAAGGTTTGCAAGATAGAATTACATTTGATGAAGGAAACCACTCACCATCAAATTAATTTTTAAGTCTCCACTCACAAAATTTTAATCATAATTTCACAAATAAAGGGATTATCCTTTACTAAACTCATGTATCCTATATAAATATTTGATAGAGAAGAGACCAAATAAATATCTATTCCTAAAATTCTTACCATATTCATCTTATAATTGATAAAATAAACCTTGGTCATTGGAAATATTCATTAGTTCTTCCTAGACTTAGACCTTTAATAAAAGGAGAAATCACTACAAAATTCCATACTTATCTTTTTCCTCTCTTAGGAAAAAAATTAAGAAAAATGTAGCTAAACAAGAATTTATCCTAAAGTGTTATGCTGTGAAAAATATGAAACTTACCTCTTCTTATATATCCCAATTATTTTATCACATATTGATTCATTAGAATACCTCATTCCACCATCCATGTAACTTCTTTATAACTATCAAGTATAATAAAATTAACTTTATTATTTGTAGCCTTTGATTTGATGTTACTTTGCTACCTTTGGAGAGTAATTGTATTAGTACATAAAAAATATGTGGTTATCCCTTACTTGATGGGGTTGATCACTAATAAATAAAATATTTACAAAATAAAGAACACAAAAATATTGTCAATAATTTTTTAAATATAATTTATACCACTCTTTTCATTCCTCATTTTTAGGCCAATCAACATCAATGATAATATTTAATTTATTTATTCTATCATAAAATATAGCTCATCTAATATGACTTTAATATATTTAATAAACTTTTCCACCCTTGTCTGTTATGCTAGGATAGCTAAAAATTATTGGATTAATTTTATCACTTAACAAGAGTGGCTCTACAAATAAGGGAAAAGGATACCTAAAATCCTCTTTCTAGATATTCATCTCCTTCTTTATTCTATTATGACCTATAATGTTTTAGATACTATGATTAAAAGACATTGAAACTCCTTGAAATTTTCCATCAAATCCATTAACTTTTCCATGAAGAGTCCATTAATTTTTCCATGAAGAGTAGTAGATATTTATTGTATTATCCCCTATCAGATTCTTTAGGAGCACACATAAAACCATTTTCCATTTATCTCAAGTAATTTCATTTCAAAAAATTTCCATTTTACTAGATGTCACAATGATATCTTGATGACATTTTAAAAAATTATCTTCTAGTTTAATTAAATTTTGTAATTTGGCCCTAAAGATACCTATGACCAATTCCCTTATATTATTTTTTAATATTTTAGAACCAACCTTCTTTAGGAATTTCACCTATTTCTATTCTACTTTATTCAAATTGTTTTTAATTTATTTTCTTCTAGCCATGATACTTTATCATCTTATTGTTGGAAGTATGAGTAGATTGTGTGTTTTCATTGATGTCAATAGTTCTAGGTTGTTGCATTAATGTCAATAGGTCTATGGAGAGATTGTTGGAATTCTATGATGATGCTTTAATTAGTTGCATTATGTTGTCATTAGTAGTGTCACTGGTGTCAACCTATAGTGTTGCTTTGATAAGCTTATGTTGGTGGATGTTCAACCTCTTGTGTGTGGTTGAGTTGCCATAGTAGTTTGGTGGTAATGAATAAGTGTTGAAGATGATGAGAATGTGTGTGTGGTGCTTGGTTTCTAAGTGATTTTGAGAAAATTTGAAGAAAAGAGAAAATAATATGGTTGAGAGGTGTTCAGTATAACCGAGTGGTGTTCACTGTTTTGTTCTGCATTTCTTCATGGTTGAATATCTGCTTATGTGGTTCAGATATGTTGATCAAAGGTATTTAGAGGTGTTATATCTAGAGTTTCAGGTTTTGGATCATTGTGCAAAGAAATTTATGTTCACCAGTGTATGAACTGTGTATTGCAGTGGTGTCTAGGAGAAATGGTATTGCTCCACATTTCTTCATAGTTTGGTTTTTGGGCTTGCATATTAGAGGATGTGCTTAAATTGCTCATATCTATCTTCAATATGATTTTTTTTGTTTTGGTGATCTACATGGGTGTTGTAGTGTGTAGAAGGTTAGTTGGTCATGAAAAATGAATACATGTTCTTCTGGTGTATGATGTTGTGAAGGAGTTGTTGGATTTTAGGGTTTTGATTGAAGGTTCTAGATTGTGTTGAAGTGTTGTGTGTGGTTCATGAGTCATCTTTAGATAAAAGTAAGCATGCATTTAATGCTTAATGGTGTTTACATAGGTTTCACTGACCTTGGGTTCCTACACTAATTGAATATATGCTTCAATGTTTGTGGAAGTGTGGTATGGTGTGTATGCATGTATTTGGGTCTAAGTTAAGGTGTTTTTTGGTTCACCTTTATTTCTTTCCACTGCGGGAATGTTTTAGTACTAACCTAACTTGAATTTTCATGATTGAGGTGCGTGTCCAACCTTGTCAATTGTTTTCAAGGTTGAGGATGGTATAAATAAGCATTGAGTTGATGGAGAATCAAGGAGAAAAAGGTGTGATGTGAAATGTAGAGTTGTGAAGTGCGAAAGTGTGAAATGCAGTGCAATCTTTCATGTGTTAGACTACTGGAAGCAATGAGTAGAAGGTGTCTACATTATTCAAAGAGGCTATGAATGTACTAGTAATGGTGTAGTGGATATTTCTATTGCTATGAGATTTATTTCTCATTGTAACATTCTTCTTTTATATTTTCTATAATCGGATAGTGATCCCTTATTTTCTTCTAGGAAGTGAGCCCTCTAGCAATGAGCCTATAATATTCGGTGTTGCAATTACTTTATATTTTGATCTAATACTCACCGTGGGATTTCCCTTCTTATTTTTTCCATGTAAATATGTTGTTATCATGTGTTTGGATGTGTTTGCATTAATATTTCTCATGTTTACATTCTGGTAATGCATGATAAGGGTTTAGTGGTTGTTAAGGGTTCAAGCACTATTGTAGATCTGAATGTTAATGTGGTTTTTGAAGTTTTAATGTACAACCAATTCACCCCCCCTTAGTTGTCTTATGCATTAGACAATTGGTATTAGAGCAAGGTTCTTTGGAAGAAAGATTAACCAATTGAGGTAGATCTGGGATGGTGGAAAAGAATGAGGCTCCTCTATTTGATGGATCTAATTATGCATTTTGGAAGACCAGGATGAAAGGTTTCCTTATTTCTCTAGGGTTTTGATTTTGAAAGTCTATTGAAACTGGATATACAATGCCTGCAAATGGTTTGACTACTGATGATGAGATCAAGGAATATGAGAACAATGGGAAATCAAGGCATTCTCTTTTGAGTGGTCTTTCTACTATTGAACTTGTGAAAATTATGAAACTTGAATCTACCAATGAGATCTGGAAGAGGCTAGAAAGCATCTATGAAGGAGATGAAAAATTCAAGCAAGCTAATATGCAAAACCTAAAGATCAAGTTTGAAACCCTATGGATGTTAGAGGATAAAGATATTACAAGATACATGTAGAAAATGGATGAAGTTGTAAATTTCATCAGAGGCCTTGATGGAAAAATTGAAGATGAGGTGGTAAAGAAAGAATTAAGAACTTTGCCTAAATCCTATGGTCATAAACTTTCTACTATTGAAGAATTTCAGAATCTAGATTAGTATTCTAGAGATTAGTTGCTTGTTACTTTGACTACTTTTGAATTGAGAGAGTTTGGTTCAAGTGATTCAAAGAGATTTATTTTAAATTTGGAAAAGCAGAGAAGAATGAGGAATCTAATCTAGATGAATTTGATGAGTTTGAAGAAAACTTCATGAGGAAAGTGGACTAGAAAATATAGAGGTAAGTTACCTTTCAAATTATAATGTTGTAAAATTGCACCCCTTGCAATTTCACATACATTCTTGCATCCACTTTAGTGTCCACTCCCTTAGAATTTGTGTAGGCTCATTTTAGCCCCTACATTAGCCTTTTTCCCCTATCAGGATGCTCAAATATCCCTTTTTAGTAGCTACCCTTGCATGTTAGCTTTGTGTCAAATCTTGTGCTTTTTCTAATTTTGTCATTTTGTAGCATGATATGTCTAGACACTAGTGTGCCACATGGATGTTTGTGTGCCACACTAGTGTCTTGTGATGTTTCAATGCTTAAATGACCATTTCCATGCATGTTTTCCACTTGTCAACTAGCTTTGTTAGTGGTAATAGCTCAGGATTCTAGGAATCTTATTTTATGTCTTTATATGCTATCTTTTCAATCTTATGGCTCCTTCTAAGTTCTTCTAGCTTCACTTCTAACTTCTCTCTAGCTTTGGCTCCTACCTTTTCCTCTTATTATCTTGCTTGCACAACTCCATATAGTTTGTTATAACAGAAATACCAAGCTCTCTTGGAAACACCCTTTGCAACACCATTGGATCTTGTAGCTCTATTGTTCTCTCCTTATGCTTGTGAGCATCCTAGGATTCCATATCCCCTATCTATTACATCCTTACTTTGTGATACAGGTTCTCCTCCTTGAGAGATGATTTCTTTTATCACCCATACTTGGTGGTGCGAGTTCTACTCTTGAAGTGGGCTTTGGTTTCACCACATGCTTTGTCCATTTTAGTTCATTTCTCTCTATCTATTTGGTTGTCCATGGAGGTGGGAACACCAAAATAGGGGTTTGATTGAGGAAAACCCCTATACAGCCCCAACGCTTTCTCCAAATCTTAAGCATGTAGGTATTGAATAAATTCACGTGTTGGAGGCTTCATCACTTGCATGGTCATAAGCACTTCCTTTCTTCTCCTTATCTTTATCATTTCTATTTCACTTTATTTCAGTTCTATTATATTTTGTTTCTTTCTCATGTTCTAAGCTTTCTTAGCAATTAGAGTAGAAGTAGCCACTTTTTCATTTTCTGTGATAAACTCACTTTCTGGTCCATATGAGATGCCAGTGCACCTTTGGGACACCAGTGCACCATGTTGTCATCTTTATTCCGTGCTATCATCCTTTGATCGAAAGCTTGTCTATTTTTCCAAAGAATCTTCGTGACCTACTCTTTCTAATTCTAGAACTCTCGTTGCTATTCCTTGAGGTAGTTTAGGAAAGTTCTCCCTGTGAGGATCTTTGAATGAAGAGAAATCATGAGTAGTGAATACCCCTTCTCTACACAAATTCTTTAATTGTGGAAAGATTGGTCATTATGCTTCAAGATGTCTTGTTAAAGCTTCAAGAGATAGACCTAAGGAGAATAAAGGTAAATCAATTAAGAAAAGTTACTATGTTAGAGAAGATTCCAGTATATCTAATGATGAACTTGATTACCCTAATGATGAAGATGATAAATGATTGTTCATGGTTCTAAATGATAGAACTAATTAGATACTAACTTTGAGAGATGTATGAAGGAAAGTGCTCTGGAAGCAAGTCATAACATTGGAGGAGCAATGGTGACTACTTTTCATGATAGAGAAGAGAAGAACAACTAGATCATTGATAATGGATGCTCAAATCACATGATAGTTGATAAGAGTAATTTTTTAAGCTTGAGAAGTTTGAAGGTGGTTTAGTTAAGTTTGGTGATGATACATTTATGATACATCTGATAAGATATGTGGAAAAGGTTCAATCAGTTTTGATGGAAAGCATAATACATATGACGTTCTTTATGTTAATGGTCAACAACATAACCTTTTGAGTGTAGGAAAAATGTGTACCAGAGGATACAATCTTTCATTTTAGAACAATGGTTGTGAGATCAGAAAAGGCTCCAAAACTATGGTTGTAGCAAGAAGAAGGATAAATGGAAATGTTTATCAACTTAAGGGTGAAAATGGTCAATGCATTATGACTTAGATTAATGAAAATTGGCTATGGCATAGAAGAATGTGTCTCATCAATTTTGATAGCCTAGTAAGGATCAATTCAAATAAAGTTTTAAGAGATGTGACAAAGATTGCAAAGCCTATTAATGCTATCTACAAGGAATGTCAGATTGGACTAGAAAGAGATTCAAAGTCAAAGAACAATCAACTATTCATCCTTTGGAGTTGGTGCATATAGATATTTCTGGACCTACAAGAATCATAAATTTTTAAGGTGACATGTATTTCATGCTTTTAATTGATGATTATTCGGGAATGACTTGGGTTACTTTTCTCAAATAAAAATCAAAAGCTCTAGATAAGTTAAAGGAATTCAAAACTATGGTTGAAAATGAAATGGATATGAAAACCAAATGTTTGAGATCTAATAGAGGTGGAGAGTTTACCTCCAATGAGATTAACCATTTATATGAAGTTCATGGAATAAAGAGGCATTTGTTAGCCCCTAGGACTCCTCAGTAGAATGGAGTTGTGGAAAGAAAGAATAGAAATGTTCAGGAAGTAGCAAGGAAAATGATGGAGGAAGAAAATATACTTGATGTCTATTGGAGAGAAGCAATTCATACTACAGTCTACATACTTAACAAAGTACAAGAAATGGTACATAATTCAAAGAATCCCTATGAGTTATGGTATGTAAGGACTTCCACTGTCAAATATTTCAAAGTGTTTGGAAGTAAATGCTATATCAAAAGAGATGAAGAAATCTTAGGAAAGTTTGACACAAGATCTAATGAAGGAATCTTCCTTAGACATTCTACAAGAAGCAAAGCTTACTAGTGCTATAACAAGAGGCTAAGAAGGATTATTGAAAGTGCAAGTGTTAAGGTGGATGAAGATCTACAAAAAAGTTCAATGATGATAGATGGATATGAATTAGATGAGTGCTCTTTAAAAAAAGAAGATAAAGATGAAGGTAAGGAAAATTAAGTAAAAATTAAAGAGGAAGAAACTATGGAAAGAACCCTAAGACCCCTAAGTATGTATAGAAGAATAATTTAGATGATAAAATCATTGGTGACAAGAGTAGAGGTGTGTTAACAAGAAGAAAGGTTGCTATGATAGAAGAACAAGTAAACTTATGTTTACTTTCCAAAGTCAAACCTAAAATAGTGATTGAAGCATGCAAAGATTGTGGCAAGTGTGAGCATGATTGGTGGTGTTGTCACTAATGTTGTCATTGATGTCAACACTGTTCAGTATGTTGTAGATTGTGCATGTATAGTTGAGATTTTTTTGAGATGCTATGAGTACATGGAGCTATCTTTATGATTTTGCAGATGTGTTGAATTGATAAGTTTCCAAGTGCTTTTGAGAAAATTAATAAAGAGAGAAGTCAGAGTTATGAATCTATTCAAAATGTGCTCTAGTATGTGATCCACATTTCTCTTATGTTGTTCTTATTCTTGTGTAGATCTGAAGGTTTGCTAATAGTGATTTGATAGTGATATCTCCTAATTTGTAGCCTCTGGGTTGAGTAATGTGAAAGTTGTGCTCATCCGTGTGTGAACTATTCTGATAGAGTTAGTTTTCTATGGATTGGGAGAATTTTTTTTGCTTTGCAGTCCTCTGCTATTCTATTTCAGATCTTGTGGATCTAGAATATGTCTTATAATGGTTTTCTCTGGGTTTTGGAAAAGGCTCTTGCGGTTTAGTGATCTGAAAGTTGAGTATCAGAGTTGTATGTGTTTGCATAGTCTGGATGGATTGATGAAAGGCATTCGATGTTCCAAGGTTGTTACAATTGCTGCAAATATATTTGAAGGAACTTGAGATGTGCTCTCATGCATATTGAAGCTTTTTTCTTTGTCTGTGTGTCATCTTCTTGCTGGAAAGTGTGTACATCAATGTTCATTTGTGTTTTCATTAGGTTTGGCCAACCTAGTGTTTGTACTTCATTTAAAAAATAAAATTTAATCAAGGAAGCACATGGTTGATCTGAGACATTATTAATTTGTTCTTGATTAAGTGTTTTATTGGTCCACTCTCATTCCTTTTCATTGCGGGAATGTTGAGTTTCTGACATAATTTGAACTTATTAAATGAAGCTTTTGTGGCCGACCTTGGAGAAAGTTTCTAAGGTTGAAGATGGTATAAAATCAAGTAGAATTATGAAAGATTGAATGATGCAAAGTAATGAAGTAAGAGACAAATTAAAAAGAGCAGAAGTGTGTGAAAGTGAGTTGAGGTAGCAATACTTCATTATGTTAGATTCCTAAAAGCAATGAGTTGAAGGTGTCTAAAATCTTCTCATCAAGGCTATGTATGTGTGCAAATTGTTGTGGTGGATCTTTTTTTTCTTTTGTATCTGTGGGTTGTGAGCCTCCCTGTTGGACAATGAGTCCTTTTTGTAGGCAGTGAACCTTTGTATCTGGACAATGAGTCCTCTTCTCAGTAGTGATCCTTTGTATCCAATTTTGCAATCTCTTTATATTGAGTTAATCCTTATCGTGGTTTTCCCATTATTGGGTTTTCCATTTAAAAATATGGTGTTCATTGTGATGATTTTACTTTCTGTTATTTGCATTTCATGTTCATATTTAATAACAAAATAGTGTGATTGTGAAGTTAATAAGTGTTGAAGTTTTGAGTTTAATTTTGGTGACAACTGATTCAACCCCCCTCTCAGTTGTCCTACGCCTTTTTAAAAATTGGTATCAGAGCTTTGGTTCCTTGGTATAGAGCTTAACCACTTAAGGAAGATCCAATGGCACATAAGTTGGTGATCCCTATGTTCGATGGAGCTGATTATAGTGACTAGAAAGTGAAAATGAGAGGATACATTATCTCTCTTGGTTATAAGACCTGGAACGCTATTGAGACAAAGTATGTTTCTCTAGAGAGTGGCCCTACTACTATGGATGAGGTTTCTGCTTATGAAGAGAATGAGAAAGCAAGGTATCCTATTTTCAGTGCTTTCTCTAAAACTAAGCAAACTAAGGTTCTTTCTTTAGGCACTGCTCATGAAGTCTAGAAGAAGTTGGAAGAACTATATGAAGGAAATGGAAGAGTAAAATTAACAAAGAAGCTGTTGGCAAAGCACATATATGAGAATCTAAAAATGGAAGAAGGTGAATATTTTACAAGCTATTTCTAGAGGATTGAACTTATAGAAAATGAAGTTAGGAATCAAAGGGGAAATCTAACTAATGAGGATATAATTGATAAGATCTTAATAACCCTCCTTGATTGTTACAATGATAAGATCTTAGTGATTGAAGAAATGTATGATCCTAAGAAATACAGTAAAGAACAGTTATTTGGCACCTTTATAACATTTGAGATGAGAAGGTTCAGGAAAGAGGAAAAGACAAAAACTATGAATGGTAGATCTAGACCTGCACAAACATGAGCAAACAACACAATGTTAGTCAATTATACAAATATAAACTATCATTCCCCATAAGATTCATTTGAAGCATGATGAAAAAAAAATGAAGTAAATAAAATAAGTGAAAGCAATCTAAATCCTATTCAAATGCTCAAATTCTCAATCCCATGGGTGAATTGGTGCTATTTTGATGTGGAAAATAACCCTTTCCCAATTCCTTGCAAGCTTGGATGATGAACAATGGTGCTCCTTGATGAAATTTTCAATAACCTAGCTATGGTGGATGAAAATTATGAAAACCTTGATGAACAATGGATGAACCTACATAAAATGTGTAGCTAATGACTTTGCATAAGTTGTGGATCCAAAATTAGTAAAAGAGATCTCCATTTATATGAGAGAAGGATGGAAAAGTGAGCAAAAAGGATAAATGTGGGACTAAAGATCAACCAATAAAAAAATTCCACTTGTCATCATGCTATTGAAGAGAGGTGGATCACATTTTGATGAATGTGCAAATAAATGTAATTAGGTGGAAATTTGAAATTTGAAAGTTGTCTTGTGGAGGAAGATGTGGAAGAGGAGTTATTGCCACTTGGTTCAAGAAAAATGACTTGTAAGAGTCATAAATGCCAAGTTGGAGGATAAGACCTTTGGGAGGGAGATTTCAAATTTGAAGAATATTCCAACTTGATGCCCTTTTGAATGAAAATAGATGAATTTATAAATCAATTAAATTGATTTACTTGTGCAAGTTGCAAAATCTAGAGGATTTGATGGATTTGTGTTAGTGTTAATTATAATTTAATTAGCTTAAATGGAGATTAGCTTGATTTGACACTTTGACTTAGATTTTTAGATTTATTTAAATCAAAATGAGAAGAATAATGAATATGAGACTTAATTAAACAAAGTTTGATTTATTTAATTAAAGAGGGATGATGTTAGTCATAAATCAAATAAATGCTGGTTTATTTAATTTAAAGGAGATGAATTATGATTTAGTCAAATAGAGGGATTTATTTAATTAAAAGAGGAACATTAACATTAATTAAACAAAATGATTTATTTAATTAATAGAAGATAATGATTTAATCAAATAAAATGGATTTATTTAATTAAAAGATGAAATATGATGAATTTAATCAAATAAAGATTATTCGATTAAATGGTTAGTAAAGGAGATGATTCAGGACAAACCGGTGTTAGTAAATCAAGATTGGGTGCATGAGATCAATTAGTATAATTTATGTGTCTACATTTTTCCCCTCTTTGAAGTAATGTACTTGTTGCATTGGTTCAAAGAATAACCTTGCTAAGATCAAAATTCAAAAAAATTCTATTTTTTTGGATGCCCCACTTTTGCCATAGTGAAAGAATTATGTTGGTATATTGCCCCCTTGAGAGATTGGATGAAAATTTGGATTTTTGGGTGATATCTTGAAAAAGGAGGAAAAAATTCCTGACAAGTCCAAAAAGGCTCCAGGATGCCGAAAATGTGCCAAAACATGAGAAAAAGACCTGAAACAAGCTTTGGTTCAGAAAAAAAGGGGTTGGGGTAGAAAACCCTAGTTTGATCGATAAACAAGGTAAAAAAACCTAATTTTCATGCTTAAATAGCCCTCGAGGGGTCACCTTCAATTCATTTGCATACTCAACCTTTAGAACATTCATCATTTTGAGCTATGAACTTCATGCGAGATGGCACAAAGAGTACTTCCCTGACACATTTTTGAGCTAGTGTGAGTCTACCAGAGGCTTCCAGGCATAGGACCACAATATGTGACCCTAACTCGACTAGTAATTTTGATTTTTGTGTGCATTTATTACACTTTGAAAGTTAAACTTGTCCAACATTGCTATATAGCAATGCTGAAAGGGTAGAATTAGCAATGCTAGGCCTCAAATCGAAATGCTTGCATGACCTGCGATGCCGCATAATAGTTTATGATTTAGGGATCAAACTCCAAAGGCTAACACATATGAAAATGGTGCTTCTGTGATCCAGTTAGGTGTTTATGATTTTAGGTCAAGTAGGCCTATGGTGAATCAACAATGTTGCACCTTAGTTTGTAGTTTAGGGGGTTCTAGCAGTGCAGTTTGGAGTTTCCAAACAATGACGCCTTTATGAATAGTGATGCCTTTGCTATTTCAGTTGCAAAAAAATCAAACAAGATCTAATCCTTTTACAAAACTTGACATTGTGGCTTTATGGGTGTAGGAGGATAGAGAGCTTGTGCATTCACGCGAGCACCGATCCTCTATGTTTGGTAGATTGACCAGACTACATGAGTTGCTATAGGAGCACCTTGGAGTGATCGGTCTATGGTATGTTGTGTATGTACTTTCCATCAAGACTCACTTGGCGATGATGACCACGCTAGCAGAGAGATGGCATAGCGAGACATCATCATTTCATCTTCCCACTAGTGAGGTGACCATCACATTGGAGGATGTCTAGTGGATTTTATGATTTTCCATCCACAACAAGAGGGTGATATATGACATGGACGCCGACATAGATGCATGTTACAAGATCATGGAGACAGATGAGACTATTTTCACTAAGGGTTAGATTGGCCTTGAGTACTACAAAGGTAGGGTGTCAAAATTTTGACTGATTGTTGCAGCTATTATTTCAGGACTTGTAGCTCCAAATCAGTATGCGATATTTCAGTCTAGGATGGGGTTTGGCTTAGGAGTGGATGCTCTTTAGGAGGTGTTGCTTTACTTGGGGACCATTGATGTTGGCCTCACTATATCATGATTTATATGAGTTCGCATATTGCGATAGCAGAACTATTGGTGTTGGGGTCACACTTTTACATATCTAGGCATGGGAGCACATAGCTATGCTTTGATTGAGAGTCACAGTGGTCAACGTCAAGCCCAACAACTTAATAGTTTGGTGGTACAGGGGAGGTCTTACATTAACTCACATAGGACAACCTGACATTCCTCACTGGCAGAGGGTTATTGATGAGATGACCACATTTACTTGGAGACCTTGGCTACAGATGCTAGCTTGGTATGATGATTTTTAACAATTATTTTATGCTAGGAAGGATTAGATCATGCATGGATGTGAGCACACCATGATTGAGCGCTACTTTACTGATTGAGTGGCCAGATAGTTTGGGGATGTCCAGGATAGGCCAGATGATTAGTACATGGCATTCTTTTCCCAGACTACTAGCGAGACAACATGGGGTTAGATGATCTATGCCTCAGATGTAGAGGATACTTTTAGGAAACTAGTAGCTAGGCCATGGGCCTATGATTAGGGGTAGGAAGACCTAGGCACTACACATGCTTATGATGACTAGTTCAAGCCTCTAGTCTAATTGACCATTCTAAGGACAATTCTTCCATGATGGAGGCCTCGAGGCAGGATGACCAGGAGGGTACAGGTCCCAATAGGAGGAGGTGGAGGAGGACCACCTCCACACCAGCTAGAATAGAAAGACTAGGGAAATGGGCATCAATAGAGAGATGTTCTCAGAGACTAGTAGCCACTTGTGAGGGACCAACAACCCCCATAGAGAGATCAACCATCGCTACCACCTCTGCCACCTTAGCCTAATTAGAGAGATGTTCTGATACAAAAAAATTAGGCCTAGGGGAAGACATTAATAGTAGAGAGGGACTAGGCAAGGAAACAACTCTAGGCCCTCATGGCAGAGTGAGATCAAGAGAGGCAACAACAATAGGTGACAGAGCTATAGCTAGCATAGAAGGTGGGTAGACGAAAATAGTTGGAGAGTATGAAAGCTACGACACAGGGCCAGACAATCCCCATGCGGATGTACCGCGAGGCCGTGTGGGAGGCAGAGTATTTCAATGTTCATTATCGATAGGAAGTGCCTCCGATAGCTTGGGTGCCATAGTTTTCTCAACAGATAGGATATAGATAGACAAATGATAGAGTTGAAAGGTAGGTGGGTAGGGGGAACAACCACCAGGGCTAGCTACCACACAATTTTGATCGACACTATTCTTTTTGAGATCCACAAGCTCCATTTCTTAATAGTCCCATGGGTATTATATACATTTGATTAATACACATGACACATTTGGGCCTGATTCTTGTACCATGATAGCTACATTATTTTGATATATATGATATGATCGATTTGATTATGAGATGTGTCCTATTTCATTTATGTATTTATGGATGGATGTATTTAATTTTCTATATACTATCTAAGAATAGAAACATGGAAAACATCATGGATGTGCGATAGACTCAGTGGTAACTCAAGCCAATAGGCGACTAGACCAATCCTCTCAAGGATTTCAAAAGGTCCAACAAAATGAGGTGTCAACTTTGAGACTTTCCCATAATGGATGGGGCTCTTCCATAGATGAACTCTTAGAAACACATGATCACCCCCGAGAAGTGACATTCCAACCTTTGGTCATTGACATACTTCCTTTTCTGATCCTGAGTTGTAGCCAACTACTCTCTAATCTACACTACCTATTGCTCCATATCACGAGGCATCTCCAAACCAAAAAGAACTCGGTCCTCTAAGCGATTCCAACTCAGCGGTGTCCGACACGACCTACCATACAAGGCTTGGAAGGGTGACATACCAAGGGAGCTATGGTACCCATTATTATAAGAAAACTTAACCAGGTACAAGTAGTCCTCCCAATGAGATTGTTGATCCATAACGTACATCTAAAGCATATCCTCTAAAACTTGATTAACCTACTCCATCTATCTGTCAGTCTTAGGATGGTATGTAGAGCTGAAATTAAGCTGATTTCCCAAAGCATGCTGGAGAGAAGTCCACAAAGCTAAAGTGAACACTAGATCACGATCAGAAATGATCCTATGAGGAATACCATGCAAACACGCAATATACTCTATAAATACTTTCGCTATGAATGATGTAATGTATGAAGACCTTATGGGTGAGAAGTGTGCCACCTTGGACAACTTGTCCATTGTAACCACAATAGCATCATGACAATGTGGAGACATAGGTATCCCCACTATAAAATAAAGAGATATCATATCCCACTTCCATCCAGGGATGGAATGAGGTTGCAATAGTCCTGCTCAGTGCTAATGTTCTCCCTTCACCCACTAGCACTAAAGAAACCAAGCCACAAAATCAAAAATATCACACCACAACCCTGCCCAATGATACAACTTTCGAAGGTCAGAATGCATCTTCGTGACTCCCATATGAGCTAAATAAGGTGCATGATGAGCCTCTAACAAAACCAAGGAACGAAGATCACCAGAATCTGGAATATAAATGTGACCAAGATGCCGCAACAATCCATCATGCTTGAGAGAGAAACCTGCAAACCTTCCCTCAAGGACTCTCCCAGACTTAATTTCTGCTTTCACCTCCTGATACCAAGTATCAATAGGAAGTGACTCCAAAATATGGCTCCACAAATCCACTCCAAGGGACAAAATTGAGATCTCATGTCTCTCCTACTCAAGACATCTGTAACAAAATTTTCCTTGCCCTATATATAGCAAACCTCAAAGTCATATTCACAGAGGAACTCCATCCAATGACGTCAAACATTCAGATTCATCTGAGTGAAGATATATTACAAACTGCGATGATCACTATGCAACTCAAACTGATGTCCCAAGAGAAAATGTCTCCAACACACAAGTGCATGGACTATAGTGGCTAACTCCAAATCATGGGTTGGGTAGTTCAACTCATGATCCTTGAGCTTACATGACTCATATGCAATCACTCGTCCCTTTTGCATAAGAACTGCCCCCACACCCTCCAACGAAGCATTAGTGCACACTACAAAATCACTTGTAGGATCTGGAACTACAAGGATAGGTGCACTAGTCAACTTCTCCTTAAGAGCCTAGAAAGATGACACACTAATTTGACCACACAAACTTCTTTCCTTTCCGTTGAAGAGAGGTGATGGGATGGGCTACGCGAGAGAAATCTCTAAGAAATCAGCAATAGTAACCCACCAACCCCATGAAACTATGAACCTCAACCACAGTCATTGGTGCTGGCCAATCCACAATGGCCTGAATCTTAGAAGGATCCATTGTGATACTCTCTCCTGAAATGATATGGCCCAAATATCTCACCTCAGTCTGGAAGAAGTCACACTTGGCTAGATTTTCGAACAACTGATTATCTCACAAGCACTGTAACAATTGCTGCAAATGGCCTTCATACTCCTCCATAGTCCTTGAATAAATCAAAATATCATCAAGGAACATGAGAAAAAATCAGTCAAGATAGGTGTGAAAAACCCCATTCATCAAACTCATGAAAACTAATGGAGCATTGGTCAATCTGAAAGGGACAACTCTGAATTCATAATTCCCATAGCATGTACGAAATGTCATTCGATGAATGTCTACCTCATGAATGTGAAGCTGATGGTATCCTGACTTCAAATCTATCTTGGAGAAGACCCTGGATCCCCTCATATGATCAAACAAATCATTAATCTGAGACAATGGGTAATAATTATTCACTATCACTTTGTTCAATTGGTGATAATCAATGCACAAGTGAAGAGATTCATCCTTCTTCTTCACGAAGATGATAGGTGCTCTCCAAGGGGATACACTAGGATGAATGAAACCCTTCTCTAGTAACTCCTCTAACTGCAACCGTAGCTCACTCAGCTCCTGAGTAGTCATATGATATGGTGCCCAAGAGATAGGCTCCGCTCTAGGGATGAGCTCAATATGGAAGTCTATGCTGCGCTTAGGCGGCATACCTGGAATAACACTTAGAAAGACATTTGCAAAATCCTAAAGAAGAGGATGGTCATCAAGATACAACTCTTGAATCCCACCCTCAACAAGATCACTAACCGAAATAGTGAACATCTGACAACCTTGTTGCATGGTACACTTCAACTGCATGGCTGAAATCACACATAGAGAAATGGGTCTCTAGACCTCGACTAACTCAACACACTTTCCAACATTGTCTACACACTGAATTGACTTACGTCTACAATCTATATTGGCTTGGTGTGTCTCCAACCAATCCATGCCTAAAAAAATTCCATAGGATCGCAAAGGCAACACATGAAGATCCACTATGGTAGTGAAGGTTCCCAAATCCAACACACAACCATGAACAAGGGAGTCTACAACCACCTTGGCTCTAGTAGCTAACTCAACCTTCTAGCCAACATCTTGCCTTGCCACCATGAGTCTACAATGCTCTACGAGAGAAGGAGAAAAAATAATCTGAAGCTCCTAAATAAAATAAAATAGATGTGGTAATCCCACATAACACACCTGAATACTCGACCACGGTGCCCTGATGCTCAGCCTAATGGTTATCCACTGCCACAAAAACTCTATGAGATCTACCAACATCACCTACTGTAGGCTCTAAAGTAGCTTGTCTCTAACTACCTCCAGCTACTGATCTCTAAGGACATTGAACAACTATATGACCCTGCTTCCCACAAGAAAAACAACCACCTCTACCAAAACCTCAGCCCAAAAATAGTGCACATGACTACTGGGTTCCTTCACCCCTAGAACTCTACTATGCACTCTAAGAAATCTGTGCCAGACCACTTTGCTACCTACTCTAAGAATTATGACATGAATGATCCCTAGAAAATGGAGTACCAAGACTTTGTCCACTCTGCTGAGACTAAGAAGACCTATGCCTATGTCACTGACCATATCTAGAAGGTGTAGAATGATATCTAGATGATCCAACGCCATAAGAATGTGTTCCCCAAGCAACTGATCCTGAAGGAGGGACACTGCCAATTTGAAAAATTGCCTAACCACCGAAGAATCTAACTAGATTATCCTCTATCAACCTTGCCTTCTCCACGGTGATCTAAAAGGTCTTCAGTTCAAACACCCAAAAACCACCACTAATACAAGAATTCAACCCCCTAATGAAATGCTACACTAACATCGACTCATCATCAGAAATGCTAGCATACTACTTAATCTCAAAGAAGTGGTGCTTGCATTGATCTACCATCATAGTTAAATGATGAAGCTCATGGAACTCATCAACACATCTCTGCCTGTAGTAGTTATAAATAAATCATGCACGAAACCTCTCTAAGAATAGTCCCTAAGAAACAAAAGCAATGTCTAGGTGAAGCTTCTACTCCTCTACTCTTCACCATGTAGATGCAAACCCTCTAAGATGCATAATGGCACAACGAGCTCTAGTATTGCTACTATAAGGATGCATAGCGAAGCATTGATTGAGATCAATCAACCAATTCTTTGCCTCGATATTTGTACCAGAACCATCAAAATTAGGGGGATGGGCTCTAAGGAGATCCCTCATGTGACCAACAACAACATTGTCTCCATCCACCCTATCCCTCACAACATCTACTCTCAAATGACCCAAACTACGAGAACACTCCCACTTAGCTCTAGCATCCTGACCATCTTAATGAGAAGGGTGTGACTCCTCACAAGATACCTTCTGACAAGGTCCTAAACGATCGAAAATCTACTAAAAAAGAGCTAAATCCTAAGCACCCTCAAGCCCTTCGGCTTGGTTCCAATACGTTATTCCCCCTATTGCTCACCCTGATTACCTTGATTGGCATTAAGTCGAGTGCTACGATGAAGAATAGAGGCTCTACCTCTAACTCTCCCTTTGGCTCTACCCCTAGGAGGCATCCTAAAGAAAACAAAGAACACATAAAAATAGATCATCATAAGGATGACCTATTCACCAAACTACGACATGAAAGCATAACAAGACTATAAAACAATATAACAAGCTCATGCCACACACACCAAACACAACAAAACATAGAAGGCTCAAGTATGCCAGAGCTCCTAGTGTGTGAACATGGGCTCTGATACCAAATGTAACATCCCACTACACAACCCTGAAAGGGTTAGAGCCAAATGAGGATACAATACTTTTCTTTTGGATAACACAAATGATAACTTACACAAAAATCAATTTCCAATACAATATATCAACCACATACATGGCCAAGCATGGCTGAACACAACCTAAAGGAGAGGACTAATCCACCGTCCAAAGAAAATCCAAATAGGAGAAATTAAGGTAGCTCCAGTAATTATGCTCTGGAACTTCCTGCTTTAGAACTTCCTACTCTGGAACCTTTTGCTCTAGAACTTCCTACTCCAGAACTTCCTGCTCCAAAACTTCCTACTCTGGAACTTCCTACTGAACAACACAAAACAACAAGCTGCATTGTGCCAAAACCTTAGCAGTAGCAACATAGATTATTAATAGAAAATTGTCTTGTGCTAAAAACTTAACAACTTGATACATGAAGAAATAATATATAGCCATAACTCTAATTTTGCATGAAAATAAGAAAAGAAAGCCATAAAATAATTACCATAGTACATGCGAGTCTGATACCAACACCGAAACCTGTAAGCCAAACATAATCATCACATATCTTCTCATTAAATTTATGATTACTTTCTCTCTTTCAAGAGAGTACATTGTGCATAAAGGAATAAGTATGAACACAATAACATTTCCATGAATAAAATACATCTTTTGAAAGATAAATACAGAAGAGGGGATGACTCCAACTGGTGCTCCAATAACTTTTACACCAGTCCCCAATGGCGGTGGCAATGCCTCCCAACCATGTGGGCTCAAAAGAGGCCATCCCACCATGCTTAGAGATAGTTAGAAGGCCCAAACAAAGGTAGCAAGAAAAGGGAAAGGTAAGGCCGACACTCACATCAATCATGGAAGACAATGCACACAATCCATGCCACAACAAGAAATGCTCATCCAATATCATGATGGGTACTACTCACGACTACCAAGGGATAGATACTAGAGTGCATATCAGATAGAGTGTCATTATGCATGCTTGAAGGGATGGAACCGCATGGAATCAAATACACCTCTCATAGGGACGAAGAGACTTAATCATGCCCAAATCCACGCCCTACAGACGGACAACTCAACTCCTTGTAGACAGATGGGCCTTCTCGAGTGTATCCTTAGCCTTTACTAGTGCTCAAGGCCATGCATGAGGAATCATTATCTTATTAGTATTTTACCCCATTATTTTTTTAATTTAGTTATCACTTGTTTACTCTAACTCTACTGCTAGTTCCCCCAACAGCCACTTGCGGGCCCCGGGCTTGTAGAGAGCCACTCCATATGACCACTATATTACCTAGACCTATGCTCATCTTGTTTAACCATATGAGGAATCCAAAGCATACATGAAAAAAAAGGAAAAGCCACAATTTTTGTCATAGAAACCATTTAAAATAACCAAACTAAAAATGTTGTAAGAAGGCACATTTAACAATTGCAAATCAACATGAAATGGGGGCATAAAAAATAAAAGTTCCCGGATTAAAATTATAAGACCAAACCAGCTCATATTTTGGAATTTAAAGTTGGAATCCACCTTCAATTTTTGAGTTTAGGACAAAAAATAAAGTGTTGTTTTGAAAAATGTCTTTTTCCAAACTAGGCAAGAAAAATCACCAAAAAAAAAAGTGTCCAGATTTCAAATATGCCAAAGAACCAATTGAGATCTTGAAATTTCTACATGAAATACACCTTTAAATTTCACTTTTATCAAGAGGGTAATGAGAAACACATAAAAAAATGTTTTTTCTTTACAAATTGGGAAAAAGAGAAAAATATGAAAGAGCTCATAAATCAGATTTTTCCCATCAACCCATTTGATGTTTGCTAGAAATGTACAAAAATTAGCCATACAAAATACTATAAATCAGAAATTTGAATTTAAAACAACCATCATTCAACCCTAAGCAATACAAAAAAGAAAAGAAATAGAGGAGTTCCTCCAATTTTCATGAGATAGAAATAACCTAAATAAAAAAGAAAAATACTAGCCATACAACAATGAAGAACAACATAAAATTACCTCAATTTACCTAAAATAGAAATGGATAATTTCTCAATGAAGAAGACACGACCAAGCTCCAAAACTAGATAGCAAGCAAGCACTGGTGTGCTGATTTCAACAATTTACTAACCACAAATTCTTCTCAGAAAAAAATTTCACAATCTCCCCAACTCAATCACCCAAATCATGGGGTTTCCTCCTCCATGCAATTTTTTTTTTTTTTTCTCCAAAAATAATGATCTCTTAAACAAAACTCCCTTTCCTTTTATATTTTCCCCAAAACCATAAAAAAAGAAATAAAACATTTGATAAAATTAGCTATTAAAGGTCCCCCAGAAGGAACAATTAATTAAAGTCACAAAATGCAACATTAAAATACACATGGCTCTCCAAAAAGGATTAATAAATATTTAAAATCTCAGAAAAATAACAATTCAAATCCCCAAATAATTAACCACCATAAAATACCATATTTAAAACACATGAAGATGCCAATGGAACCATATCAAAACACCGAAAATCCAAATTAAATATATATAATCACATAAAAGATTAATGAAAATCAAAATGAAATACCTCAATGAGACAAGCTAGAAAGTCACTTATGGTAGAAGGGTGCTCTAGACGTTACCGTTAGGTAACCGGATGGAAGAAAACAACATAGAAACACTGCCCTAATAGGGTAAAATGGGTTAGGGTAGGGGACATTTGGGCCTGTGACTACCTCCAGTAACCACCATCGGGGAATGAGAGTACGCTCAGGCCTATGAATTTAGGTAGAGTTGATACTTAGTACCTACATCACTCCAATCAAATGTTAAAGTACATGTACATGAATCATATATCATATATCTAAAGCAACATCAACCATCAAGAAAAAGTCTCGATATCATAAGCCTCTCGATTACGAGTGTTATGACATCATCCTTTTCTTGTCCATAATCATACATAAGCAAAGATAATGATATATACATAAAAATATAAGCATGTAATCCAACATCTAACCATGTAAGCATGAAATCTAGCATAAACAATAATCATGTCAACAACATAACAACATATAAACAGATAAGCATGTAAACATATAATCCAACATAATAGTCATAGAATTACACCTCTCAGGTGTCAATACAAAATAATAAAGGGACGAATAGTGTAAATACAAAATATATAGTTATCAAAATCCATCAAGGAAAGACCATAACAAAATACAAACATGGGGGTTGTTACACTATAAGAATAATTGTGGGTAGGGAATGGATTTAGAACAACCCCCGTGCACTATATTTTGAGGTAGCTTTAGCTTTCTTGTCTAATTGCATGGACATTTTTCTCAATAAATATTTGGTGAAGATGTTGGTAATACATTATTTGCAGCCTTTCATTTATTTTATTTCTTAATTAGAGTTGGCACTAGAGTATTACAATTTTGAAAGTGGGTTAGCGCCTATTCGTGGAATCTTCTAGAAAATGAAATTGCATGCTTCTACAATACATGATCTTGCCCTAGTTAATATGAGACGTGGTTTGTTGTGTGATACGAAAAATGAATTATTAAATAGTTTGGAGTTTTGGAGGAAGGTTTTGTGTGATTCCCTTTTCTTCTCTGCTATTGCTTTATTAAATTCGATTAACCTTCTACTCAAACACTTGGTTGAGGGCCTCTATTATTGTTATAATTTTTTTTAATAATGAATTGTGTCTATATTTTATTGTATAACATAACAACTCTTGTAATATGTATTTTGTGGCTATTTTTTTGTCACGGTTAGTGGCTTTTTGGCTAGGGTGGCTATGTAGTATGTACTTTAGTCTTCAGCTACTTAAATTAAAATAATTTTTGTGTCTGCATTCTTGTAAATTTTTTTTTCTTTCTTCAATATAAAAAATGTGGCTTTTAAAACTAATAGTAATTATCAGCATATAGTTCTAGTCATAAGTGAGTAAAATTTATTGTGAATTATTAGTGGACATCGACAATGATTAAACTACAACAAGCCATTTAATTCTCTCTTTTTAATGCTTCAAAGTACTCTACCTGCCATTTAATTCTCAATCTTTTTATCGTTTTCCACATATCTGACAGATTGTCTTTCATTGAAGAAAATATGGTTGCGGTACCAAAGATTAACACCATATGTACATTTGAAGCCATCAAAATGTTTGATTTGATCATATACTTCTGATTATAAGTGAGAAAAATTTATTGTGACTTATTAGTGGATGTATTGATCTAATGATTAAGGTACAAAAAGCCATTTAATTATCTCTTTTCAATGCGTTGAAGTACTCTACCTTTCATTTAATTCTCAATCTTTTTATTGATTTCTACATATACAACTAGATAGTCTTTCATTGAAGAAAATGTGTATGTAGTATTGTGGATTAATGCCATATATACCTAGGAAATCTTTAAAAGATTCAAAATTAGGTTGTTCTTTTGATCTGAAGCGAGTGAAATTTTTGATTTGATAACTTGATATTGAAAATGGTAGGAAGTACGAAACATGACACATGCTTTCTTTTTATCGATTTCTACCTTTTTATCAATTTCTGCATATCTCTCGGATTGTCTTTCTTTGGAGAAAGTGTGGTTATGGTACCACAAATTAATGCCATATGTCCATTTGAAGCGATTGATTAGATAGCTTGATATTGAAAACTACATGATGTATTGTAGATGATGATGCCATTAATATAGTGATCAATTGAAACAAGATTTGTAATGATTTCATATCATTTGAGTGGCGAATTTGATAGATTGTTAGCTTGAGGTATAGTTTTCATGTAGCTAGATGTCAATACAAATAAACATTGTAATTGTAAATGTAAGACTTAAGTTACATGATTAAATTATTTTTTTGGTTTGCATGATTATCATTATACCCAACCTCACATGACTCACAAGTAAACATGGATCACGATGGTAGTGGTACTGGTATCCCATAAATAGGGATAGTGAGGGTATGTGTAGGATCATCATGGAAAAAATAGGCCCTTAAGTGGCAAAAAATTCAAAAAAATCAGAGTTAGGAAACTGGACATAAAAATTTGAATAAGTTATCTATATTATTTCAAAAATATGTAAGAATAGAATTTGTAGAAAATTGAATGTATTTCTAAACTACTAGGTTTATTTATTTTTAAACAAAATCTATTTGGTGAAAATTTTGAAATTTCAATGTAGTAGTACTTAAATTTGGGGAAAAATAAGTAGGTGTCTAAATGACCAACTCTGCCACAATAAAATGTAATAATATTTTTTTATAAGATTTTAGATAACGTAGAGGACTCATGTCCAGATGTGATGCATATTTTTTTGTAATTTTTTCTGGCAAATAATTCTCATGATTTTTATTACAACTTTTTAAATAAAAACTCGTATGTCCAACCACCTTAACTTTGGTCAAAACTTCATTAAATTCATTTTTTTTTTTTAACCTATAGTATGCGAAGCATAGAATGTGACATGTTTTGGATTCAAAAAGTGTGATATCTTTGAAAGCTATAGATGTTTTTCAATCAGCCTATCAATAAGGTAATTCAAATAGAAAAAGAATAATAATTATTTATTAAATTCAAAGTAAAGAATAATTTATATTGGTGGAAAGTTGAGAATCTCCATTAAAAAATCTTTTTGTTTCATTAATTTGAGGTTAAAAAAAAGTTGTCAGCCACACCCTACAAATACCCATCATATCGCCACTTTTGGCCCATCATGATTCTGCACATACCCCTGAACACAACTGAAATCATTCATAGAAGGCTAAAGGGTTTACTATTGAGTGTAATGTTCTGAATTGTAATAAGGGTTTTCATTTTTCAAGGTTAATAAGGAAGAAGATGATGTGGTATTATTTGGGATACTCTAAATTCTCTTGCCTCCAGTTATATAGTTACAGAGTAAAAGACCAATTTTCTTCAAGTTTAGAATGGGTGGAATTGGAAAGAAGTTGATTTGGTTGACCTAAATTTTGAGACAGGTTTTGAACCAAGATGAGGAGCTTTGATGAAGATAAGTTCTTTCATAGAGATTACGCCCACATAATTATTTTATTCATGCTTGCATTCAAAGTTGGTGAATTCTTATACTTCATTTTGATAAAGGCCCTCAAAGAGGAACTGTGGACTTTTAGAGTCATTGTGTGTTATCCAGATGCACGGAAGTTGCATGTAGAAGGTGGTAGGAGACTTACTACCCCTCATATTTTGCATGAATTTGGTTCTCAAATAGGATAAACATATTTTGTACCTTCACAACTCCCATTTCCCTAGCATGGTAAGCAAGCCCTATGGATTCTCAAAGTCACTTGTTTTATAATATGGTTTAGATCCCATAATCGCCACTACAAGATTGGAATTAATTGTTTCAATTTGGACATTTTTTTGTATAAAATTGAGCATATTATAAATGTAGAACCATATTCGAGATCCCAAGATCCAAACCATGGTTGGAAAGCCCCGTGGTTTGAGAATATGGTTTGTATTGTCACTAGTAGTAGAGTAGCCAATGACCCAACAACTTGGAATCAATTGTGTTTGATGTAAAGTCACATGTGTCCTTTATACAAAGCAAGAGCTTGCATGCTCTACTCATCTTTAAAAGGCTATGTAATAATGTAACATTATAATTCAGTGGAAATAAAATAAATGGTTGTGTTATTCTTCAATATTAATTTACAGTAAAGAATTATTTTATGTTTATAGTGTCTATCCAAATTATACAAGTAATGTAAATGGAATAAAATAATGGAAAGAATTTTTTTTTTTTTTGATAAATAAGGGGCCGAAGCCAAAAATATTGTATTAAAATTAAAAGTATAAGGATTTACAAGACTTGAAGCCTCAACAGAAGATAAAACAAACATAATCATGACATAAATTTCTCTTGCTCTTAGTAACTCCACAAATAAGAATTCTTTAGGCCTCAAATTTATTAAAAATGTGACCAAACTATCTTCAACCCGCAAAATCAGCTAAGCAAGCATGGATCCTATAAAGAAGAAGAGGAGGAACAACACAGGTATAGTTAATGTTGAATCACAATGGGTGACCTACTCTTATGATGATGGTGCATCAACCTCATCCTCTACCTTGCCTTTGTCAATTAGAGCCATTATGCATCAAAGAAAGCATCACAATGCTGGGAATAATCAAGTAACATTGTATATAGGGACCATGGACCATTTGAATCCACAAGATGGCAGCAGGGAAGGAATTGTTAAAGCAACCATGATAAATAATAAAGTTATTCCTCAATACACTTATGCCTTTCCTTCAGTTAAAATAGTTTCTCAACACATATACAGGGAAGTTGAGCCCCATAGTGTATTAAAAAATTTCAACAATATTGATGTGCCTGCTAAACAACTCTTTGTAGATAGATTCAATGAGCTAAATGGGAGTTCAAATACTAAACAACAGCTTCAACCATAGACCAATATGAATCAAGCAGATCATGAAACTATTGCAATTCATGGTGATGCAAGTGCAGTATTTGGACCACCTTTGGTAGTGAACAACAATTCAAATGAATTCTATGGAAGTATAGATGATTGGCAGAGGGATGGACTGACTTTCTAGAACATGCTTCCAGCACCATTTGACTATTTCTATGGCATCCTTCCAGCACTCTTTGACTGACTTTGTACAACATCCTTCTAGCACTCTTTGACTGTCTTTCCATGACATCCTTTCAACACTCCCTAACTCTTTGTAAATGGTGTTTGTAGTAGCCATTGTTTCCTTCTCTACCTTCTTACTTGACTCTCCCCTCTTAGAATCCTAAACATCTCTCTACTCTTCCTCTTGGATGTCCTTAAAAGTATTATTCACATAAAGCCTTG
Source organism: Sequoia sempervirens (assembly GCA_007258455.2). Lineage (NCBI taxonomy): Eukaryota > Viridiplantae > Streptophyta > Pinopsida > Cupressales > Cupressaceae > Sequoia > Sequoia sempervirens. The sequence continues at coordinate 6,220 of VDFB02393377.1, read as the reverse complement.
CTCCTCATGGAGTTATTTGTTTAAGTGTCGTTCCATCGGCTCCCATATTTGCTAATGCATCTGCCATTGTGTTGCCTTCTCTATAAATATGGTTAATCGTTACATTTTCAAACTTATCCATCAAATTTATTGCTGAATATAGTAAAGATTGTAATTTTACAGCTCAACACTTTCTGAGCTCTTATCACATTTACCACAATAGCCATATCCCCTTCAATTTCTACCTTTGCCAAGTTCAATTCTATGCAAAGGGATAGCCCTAACACTAGAGCCTTAAATTCTGCCATGTTTGTATCAATCTCCAATGGTTTTGAATATCTTGCAATAGTTTTTCCCTACCAAGAGTGAATCACACCACCTACTCCTGATGGACCTGGATTCTCTCTGGATGCTCCATCGAAATTCAGGTTGAACCATCCACTATTTGGAGGTCTCCATTTGCAATTTTCTCTATTTTGTTTGTTGACTTGACACCCTTTCCCAACAACTTGAGGAGTTTTTAGACCAAACCAATTCTTGAACATACTGTCATCCCAGCCTATATAAAATTTTGTTTTTTTGCTTTGGGCATGAATTCTCAAATTCATTGATTCCACAATGACAACTTCAATCTTAATCACAAGCATTTCTATCTCCATGGATTTCCCTTGAAATACTCTCCTATTTCTCTCCTTCCATAGTTGCCATATCAAAATTGAAGGAGAAATGATCCAAAAATTTCCACACAAGCTATCCCTAAAAAGAATTGGCCAAGCTTTGAATAGTGTGAATATAGCATTTGGCAATGCTGATATCCAACCAAGTTTAGCACAAAGCCACTACCAAAATTCAAGGGAAAAGGGGCATGTTAGAAGCAAAGGGTTGAAATATCCTCACTATTGTAACATAGTGAGCATCTTGAAGGGCCCCGATAACCAATTCTTTTAAACCAATCTGTTGTCAAAATTCTACCTTGCAATGCCGCCCATGTGAAGATGCCAGCTTGGCATGCATACTCTATTCCAGCATAATTGGATAGGTAACTAGGTTTTGATTCTTTCTTTCTGCCCAGATGCTATTTTATAACCATCCCTCACATTATACCAACTTGATTTTGATCCATTCCAGATGATTTCATCCCCTCCCTGCTTAAACAAAATAAATTTGTCATTTAATACTTGTCTAAGGTTATTAATCTCCACCAATGGTATGTCAAGGTCTTCAAATTGTTTCCATTCCCATTTGCAAGCTTGGTTATTGTCTGATAATATAATGTAGTCACTTACATGAATACCCCATTTGTCTAAAAATATTTGGCTAATTCTATCCATGTCCTTCAAATTACTAATAATAGGGTAACCTCCCCATGAATCATTCCAAAATAGTGCTTTCTTCCCATAGTTTACATTCCATGATATATGATTAAGTATAATATCACTAGATTTAGCAATAAAGTTCCAAATACGGGACCCCCCTAGGAAAATTTGTGACTCTTAATGCCTCTTCACTATTTAAGTTAGTGAGGTATTTGCTTCTAATGATCCTAACCCATTTGAGGTGTTGTTCCTTGTGTATTTTCTAGAATAGCTTAGCCCCAAGAGCCTTATTCTTCCATAACTGATTTTTGATACCCGTGCCTCCCTGCTCAATTGGGTTGCAGACCTTATCCCATTCAATAAGAGCAAACTTATTTTTTGTGTCTGTGCCTTGCCAAAAGAATTTTCCCAACTTCTTCATCAAGGCCATGTACACTCCACTTGGCATTGAAATGCAAGACATTAGATAGATGGGAATGGATGATAGAGTTGCTTTCAACATTATAATTCTCCTTGCCCTTGATAACCACTTTGATTTCCATGAATCCATTCTCCTATCAATATTTTCCTCGATTGGTTTCCAGGTTGAGGTAGATCTCAAGGATTTATCTATTGGAATCCCTAAGTAAGTGCATGGAAGTTTACCTTCCTTGAAACCTAATAAACTTAGTATTTGGTTTTGGACTCTTGTTTTGACATGAAAAAAGAAAATTTGTGACTTCTCTTTATTGACTACTTGTCCCGAGGCCTTAGCATATATTGATAGCAACCTTTTCATCTATAAGGCCTCTCCTCTAAAACCTTTCCCAAAGAGAATTGTATCATCTGCAAACTGCTGATGTGTGATTGGCTGAACCAAAGATGTCACCTCCACTCCTTTGATAGAACTAGATCTTTGAAGGCTGCATAACTTCCTACCAAGACCTTCAGCCATGATGATGAAAAGGAAAGGAGAAAGTGGGTCTCCTTGCCTAATTCGTCTTGAACTTTTGAAAAAACCAAAAGGATTCCCATTGATCAGGATGGAGAATTTTGGGGTAGAAATGCAGTAAAATAACAGGTTTATCCATGATTTGCAAAACCCAAACCCTTCCATACATTTGAATAAAAATATCTAGTCTACTTTATCATATGCCTTTTTGATGTCTAGTTTTATGATCATACTTGGCTACTTATTTTTTTGAATAGAATGAATTTCTTCTTGAGCAATTATCACTCCATCAAAGATGGATCTTCCTGGAACAAAGCCTGTCTATTCTTCTCCTATAATTTTTGGCAATGTCATTTTCAATCTTTTTGCAAGAGTCTTTGACAACACCTTATATATTGTGTTGCAAAGTGATATTGGTCTAAATTCATCTAAACATAGTGCTTTATCTTTCTTAGGAATTAAAACAATGAAAGTGTTGTTGATTTCTCTCAAAAATATTCCTGATGATCTTGTTGTTTCTAATGCTTTAGTCATTTTCGACCCCAAAATTGGCCAACACTTCTGGAAAAAACCTGCTGTGAATCCATTTGGGCCTGGGGCCTTGTCTGGATGAAGTTGATTTAGTGCTTTAAGAATCTCTTCCTTTGTAAATTTTTCCATTAACATCTGATTATCTTCCTCTGAAATCAGCCTTGGGATAACTTCTAGCATCTCTTGTTGAGCTGCAAGATGTGAGCCTTCATGATTGTTAAGAAGATTTGAATAAAATTGAATTATTTCTTTTTGGATCTCAGATTGATCATCTAAGGTTTTCCCCATTATCATCATTGATTTTGTAGATTCTATTAGTGCTTCTCCTTTGTTTTGTACTGTTATGGAAGAACTTTGTGTTCTTATCCCCTTCTTCCAACCAAATCTCTCTTGATTTTTGCCTCCAAAAAATCTCTTCTTTGGCCAAAATGTCTTCATAATCCCTCAAAAGCTCCTTTTCCTTGCAAAACATCTCTAATTTCATGCCTTGTTGGATGACTTGTTTATTAAATATTTCTTTCCATTAAAAATTTCTTTATGACCAAATTTTTAATGGAAAGAAATATTTAATAAATTTAGAAAAATCAGATTTTTTTCCTTTAAGAGATTAAGTATTATCTATTTATGAAATATTTGCATGTAGATTTAAAACATAAAGCAATACACATGAAAAAAGAAAATTGCCATAAAATTGACAAAAAAACACTAAAAGTTGTCACTCTTGCTAGGGTTTTCTGAAATTTTATTGATTTATAATTTTTCATTGACCTGCTCCCTCGGTTCCTGGTATCATTAGTCATTTTATTAAGTCCTTTGCAATGTTAATTTACTGGCCCCTTGTCCTTGATGTCAATCAATGTCTTTCTTTTAAAGGGATTCTGTGAGTCTGCAAGATGCTTCAATTAGATCTATATGTGATGCACAAAACCACAAAATGGACACGTGGACTCATCTTGATGAATCCATTAGGATTGTGTATCCTAGCGCACTAACACTTAAAACAAATTTAAAGCACATGTTTAAAACATCTTTAAAACAAATGTAAAACAAATTTAAAACAACTTTGAAATACATGTTTATTGTTTGTCAATGAACATTTGATGGATGGTTGTAGTTGCATTTTGGAATGAAATGCATAAAGCTCTAGGCTTGCGAACTTAAACCTCCAGAATCACCCTATAACCGTTAGATTTACAAAGATCAATGATTGAGAATTTATTCTAAGTTTCATTACGGAAATGTAATGTACTAATTGTCTAGTCCAGCAGCAACACGTTGATGTTTCATTCACTTTAATATTCAAAAAAAAGAGTGAACTTTCTAGTACTAAGTGATTTTATTTTTAAGTGAGAGAGTCAACACAAGGAGATTTAAGATTGCTCATTGTAGTGCACTAGGGAGATTCTAGGTTCCAACATAGCTAGTCCACACCTATCATGATTAATCTTTTCAAGAAGCAAAATTTGGGTAAGTGAAAGAAAAAATTCCTATGACTATGTTTCATCATTTCTTAAAATCTTATTTTGTCAAACTTTGAAGCTTGGGTGTAGGGTTGAGAGACTTAAGAAAAATTAAGGAGGACTAAGAGGAAATTCATAATTTCACATTGTATAAGCATGCCTACCACTAGTACCACTAGCAGACCAAAGAAAGTTGTTGGGAAAGGTAGAGTAAAGTCAAATAAAAAAATACATTATGCTGGATTGCTTAAAACCCTAGGTTTCACTGATGAATACCATGATATTTATGATCTTGAAATCTATGGTAGGCTCACCTCAGAACTTATATTTTCATCTAAGAATAAGGTTGCAAACCAAATGCAAGTTAATAGTTTTGGTGTACCATGGGTAAGTGGATTAGGGAACATGATGTTACATGAGGTTTTCCCTTTCCCATAATTTATCATGGTCTGTTCCCACAATTATGATGATAACAAAAGAGCAATTGTTAATAAAGATAGAAAAGAAGAATTGTTATCCATTAATGTGTAATAACTTGGAAAAGTGTTGGGGTTTACAATTGAAGAATTTGGAAACATCCACATTGACCTAGAAAAGATTGCTAGTGATTTTGAAGCAGTGGATGAATGAGAGAAAAATTCTTTCATAAATAAAATAATTCATGATAACATACAAGTTATAAAAAAATTGAAAGGTAATCATAAACCTCCTTATGATTTTGATATTTTTAGACGACGGGTTCAGGATATTATTTGCATGCTAGCATTTTTCCTTAGATTGAATAGTAACTAGGAAGTGGTACAAGCCTCCTTGAAATGGTATATAATATCCATTATGTTGTTCCATCTTAACTTGAAAAATTTAACTTTATTAAGGAAATTGTAGAATCCATGCATGAACATTTTTTAAGATTAAAGGAGGTGCACACTCAAATTTCACTAAGACATTTAGGTTCACAACCTACTTGTGCTATTCTTTTTTATTTAAATTTAGTGTATTTTTTTAGACCAACAAGCTTTAGATTCAACCCTATATGAATGTTGAGGAAAAGAAAATGGCTTCAATATATGATTGGACTATCGAGATAAGGATGCATGATTATCAAAGGAACTATAATCATTTTGTAGACTATTTTTTGGCTCCATTGCATTAAGTAATTACAAATACTCCAATTCCTAGATTGCCTGTCATGTAGAAATTGCATTCAACTAGGAAAATAAATACAATTAGTTTATTGGTACTTAATGGAAGAATATATTGGGCTAAGATTTTATGGATTAGGAGTAGAGCCATACAAACTTCCAATATGTGTGATAGAAATATTTTTGCATTGGAATATGTAAGGTAGATGCATAGTATAGATAAACTACACTTCGTCAATTAGCAGAAGAAAACCTTATTTCCTTCTTTACCTTTTTCATGTGGAGGGTTCACATTCGAGGGGAAAGAATTTAGTGTGGCACATGATCTTTTTTTTTTTCAATTTTTATGTTGTCTATCATTGATAGTATGATCCATGTGACACCATTAAATCAATTATTATGGCCAATAGGAATGTTACAAGTAGAAATCAGCATTAAAGTAAACGCTTGCTTGGAAACTTGAGAAACAAAGATTCTTGGGATAAGGTCAAAATAGCAATGGAGAAAGTGATACTAAGAAAGGTATTTCTTTTGAAAGATTGCCAACAAAAATTATGACATTACACCAAAATACAATTAGGAGGTACAACAATTTTTATGAAAATAGGTGATAAACCATCTAGTAGAGTAAACATGCCAGATTCTCTAAATAAGGAAGTTATAGATAAAAATATAACACAATAAAAAATTACTGCCTTTTGGTCTATGAGGAAGGACCTAGGTGAGCTAAGAACTCTTATAGACTTTGGAGATAATGAAGAAGATAGCGAGTTTAGAAAATTGTGGAATATAGAACAAAACTATGCCAAAGTTGGTTTAAGTGAGGCCACAAAAGAAGCATATACTTCAGGAGTAGCCATA
>VDFB02393376.1:0-21274 GCA_007258455.2 Sequoia sempervirens | reverse complement strand
ATACATATTAAACCTTTGCAAAATGGTATCAACATACTTACTCTGACCTAACCAAAGCTTTATGTGAGCTTGATCTCTACTGATCTCCATTCGAAGAATATATTTTGCAGCCCCCAAATCCTTCATGTAAAATGTTCTAGAAAGTTGAGTCTTATGCTCCCTAATCATCACCTTGTTGTTACCCATAACAACATGTCATCAACATACAAGACAATGATTAATATCTGATCATCAATAACCTTAATGTAAACAAAATGATCCTTCTTGCTCCTAACAAAACCCAAATTCAATGCAAAGCTATCAAACTTTTGGCACCACATCTTGGGTGATTGTTTCAAACCATATAAAGATCTCTTTAACCTACAAACCAAGTGTTCTTTTTCTTTCACAATAAAACCATCAGTCATAGATATAAATCTCTTCCTCAAGATCCCCAAGAAAGCAGCTTTTAACATCCATTTTCTATATTTAAAAATCATAAGCAAATAAATAATAGATAATAGGAATCTAATAGAAGCTAACTTCTAGCAATAGGAGATAAAATTCTCACCAAAAATCAACTCCCTCTCTTAGGAGTAGCCAGTCACAAATTAATTTGGCCTTGTATCGCCTCTTAACTCCACCATCTTACACCAAATTTCTTTTTAAATAATGACTTTAAATCTAATGGGCTTCCTTCCCTTATCAAACTCAATGGATCCTAGGTATCACAGTCCAAAAGCTATCATCTCCTTCTACATGGCTAGCATCCAAGACTAACTTTCTTTTGAAGAAAGAGCCTCCATGTATGATCTAGGTTCATCGTTAGTACTCAAAAAAGAAAACACATAACCAAAATTAGATAGTAACCTCATCCTTCAAATAGCCTTTTTTGAGCATAGTGACGTGTCCTACATATCTAGAGCTACCATAATGTCTACTACAAAATATATGATTACCTTAGCCTAGAATGTAAATTGGATCACACAGTGAATTGATAGTATAGACCGTGGCTACCTACACTACTTTGGCCAAAGATTCATCACCCAGTAACTTCGAGTGAGGTCATCTATTTCACGAAATTTAATTGCTTGATTTGTATTGACCATTAGTATTCTATTCTAAGGTTATCCCCTTTCTCATGGATTATCCTAACCCCAAGAATGACCTTCCCATTATCTTATATCTAAATGACATACTATAAAAATCAATAAACAATTTTATCTCATTTCACACACCTAGAGTATTGTCAAACTATGTATAGTTTCAACACTCTATGATTAGTATAAATAGTATATAATCATATAAAAACCATGATGGTATATTTATCTATATATGTATATACCCAAAAGAAAGGTTAGTCAATACAAGGAATAATCAAATAAATTTCAAAAGACTCGCAACCATCAAAACACACATAAAAGACAATCTTTCCAACATGACTTCATAATAAACAATCTTTTCAACATAATGACAAGGGAGTAGAAATCTACATGTCTTTTTAAATATCTAACTGAATAATCTTCCCTCCTAGCTTAATGGCTCAAGATCACTTACAAATTCCACTTCAAACAACCCAAATACATCTACAAGATTCTCTCTAGATCTCCCAACAAAACCAATATAAAATAACAAGCAACTCTCTATCTCACAATTATCAACTCACTTACACATAATTTGCAGCAGAATAACACAAATAAATTCAGATTGATAAGTGTAACAATTGGTAGAATGAGAACATCTATGATATAAGCAAGGTGGTGATGACTCTCTATCCAACTCAAATTGACCTGATTCAAACAAGGAAATAACCCTTGCAACACAATTCTCCCAACTTATTCCAAACACTCACCAAAATTCTTGTAGCCTCAAAACCAAAATTTTAAAGATATCTTTTGGAGAAGGCAGTACATAGGCCAACCAGACACCAACAAGACTCACCAAAGAACCCCACACAACATACTGGAATATCACAAGAGGTTTCTTTGACACAACATTGAGAATCAATAAATTGCCCCTATTTTAGGCTACTCAATTAGCGCTATTTTCCAAAGTAAGTACTTACTAAACACTAGGTAACCACCCAAAATCAATTGAAAATCACAAATTGTGTCTCAAAACAATAGAATTCATCACCATTTCATAGATACAAGACTTCTAGAATGCTGATCCAAGAAACCCTCCATTTCCATGCAAAAACAATAGGGTTTATTCAATCTCCTATCCCCCAAGCTTTCTTGACACAAACAATGCATCCAAAACCTTAAATATACCCTACAAAAACTCACAAGTCCATTACATAGACAATTATTTCACTATTTTGTCAAAACCCTACATTGACACCTTCATTTCACATGGAAAATCACTTAGTTTTACCCTAGGGCATCACCCAAATACCAACAACTTGACTCCTCTGCCAACTAGACCACATGGAAACCTAAATTATCAGATGAAAAGTCATTCCATTGAGTTACAAGCTAGGATAGTAGATGAAATGACTTAAAACAACATTTAAACTCTTATCAAACCCTTGACCAGTTTTGACCAGGCAGTTCTAGAAAACTATAGTGATCTATCTCAAAACTTAATGTTAGGCCCTCAAAATGGATACAAAATAAATTTAAAACATGCCTCTACATAACACAATGAGATTCAGAGCATTTAAATCCTGTACGAGTCTATACAATATTTGAAAAGTTCAGAAACATAGAAAATTTGCAAAAAATAGATGTTGTATTTGATTTGAATCTTTAATACAAACTTCTCCAACTATTGCTCGAGCCTTTTGAGGCTTCTTATACACATTCCATCCAAAAATCAACCACAAAACACCTATAACTACCTTTCAAATTCCTAGACCCTTCATATTCCTAATGGTTGCATTTTTTGCAATTCTTTTGACAACATTTTTCATTTTTTTGCAACTTTTGCTCTTTTAACACAAATGACTCTAAAACCCCCCAATTACATCATAGATGGTCTCATTAGACCTTATTTAATGTAAATATACTCCATCCTACCCTAGAATCACCTACTGACCAACCTATCAAATCTTCAAATGATCAACTTTGCAATTAAGGGCTTAGGTGCTCCTGCACCATACAACCCCATTGAAAAATAAGTCATGTCACATGAGTTATTCCTTGCTCCATGCTCTCCACATACTTTCTAACCTACAAACACCTTCCTTTGGTTCATACACAATGAGCTTATGATCTGCCCTACATTCTTGTTCTTGTTTGCACTTGAATCTGTCTTCATCTCTGTAATAAGACCTGATGATGGTCTTTTACCAGTCCCTTGACCTAAACCAATTAATGCTCCTATCTTTATGCTTGCAAACAAACACTTGTTAGTAATTCCTTGACCTTCCTGCCTCTTCCTCTCAACTTCATGCTTGTATCTATCCTTATTTTCTTGCTCTTTGTCCTTTTCATCCCTATCATCAGTCCCTTTGTCTTGTCGATATTTTGTCCCATCATATTGTCCCTTATAATAGCGCATCATATTTTCCCTTTATACCTAAAATCCCTCATGCTTTGCAGCTTTACTTCCCTGCAAAGGGCTTTACAATGGTCCACCACGGCATTCTCATTCAAATTCCTTTGTCAATTCATCCTTTAACCCTACATTTACCTTCACACCTACTGTCAGAGCATTTTCAGACTTTAAACTAGCTATAGTACTCACCTTTGTGTCTTCCTTCACATTCTTTATAAGTTCTTTCTTTCCACACATAATCACCTTAGCCTTACCTTTGTCATCTTCCACCAAAGGAGTCAAAACAAATTTATATCCATCTTTATCTATAGTGTTTGTGTTTTCTCTTCCATCATACAATGCACGCCTATCAAACTTCCAAGGCCTACCTAGGAGTAAGTGGTAACAATCCATGGGCAAGATATCACAAACTACCTTTTCTTTATAAACTCCAATTTGAAATTCAACAACAACCTGTTCATTGACTAAAAGAGATTGCCTATTACTCAACCAAGACACCTTATAAAGGAACTCATGAGGAACTTTTTGCAAATTCAGTTTACTCACCATCTCACTTAACACCATATTTTCAATAGAGCCAGAATCAACGACAATTTTGCATACCCTATTTTTGCACTTACATGTGGTCTTGAAGAGTTCTTTCTTTGCAATGGTTCCATCTCCTTTGATGCCTTCAATATGGTCTTCCTCATCATCCACATTTCACTTGCCTCAGGAGCAGCATGTAACTTTCAAAATGAGTACTCTCACACTCCTCTTCATGTACTATTTGTGCTCTCCTTTTAGTCCTCTTTTCACCTCCATAGATGAACTACCAAAATTTTTAGGACATTTCCAAGAAGGATGACCAAATTAATTACAATTATAACATCTCCCTACAAAAACATTTGAATTTCTTCACCACTAAATCTACCTCTATTGCCCCTAAAACCTCCTCTTGCACTCCCTTTCCTTGTTTCTTCTTCTGTTCCTCATTTAGCTGATTGTGTATGTATCCTCCTCTTTTGCTATTACCTTCCCTCTAAAAAATTTCTTTGCCTCTTTTTTCTTCCCCCACCCTAATTGCCAATTAAAAACACTCTTCAACAGTCTTTGGGTTAGCAACAACCAATTCATCTTGTATATTGAATCTAAGGCCACCTAGATATCTAGCCACTTTTTCAACTTCATCTTCATCCCTTCTTGACCTTATACTTAATTTGTAAAATTCATCTGTATAGGCCTTAACATCTAGATCCTTTTGCTTCAAACCTTGTAACCTTTTATACAATTGAACTTCATAATCCTTTGGAAGAAACTTACCTTTAAGTTTTTGTACCATCTTGTCCCAAGAAACTATTCTTGACTTGCCTTGTTTTCTCCTTTCTGCTTTCTTGAGTCCCACCATAGAAGAGCACTGACCTTTGAGTTTAGTCTTTGCCACCTTCACCTTCTATTCATCTAAAATTCTTCACTCTCAAAGTGATTGTCCATAGCAAGCAATCAATCAAGCAACTCTTCTTCATTTAAATTTCCACCATACATAGGAAGATCAACCTTTACCTTCATTGAATCACCTTTAGCTCCTTGAGCAACTTTTCCATCCTCTGATCTTCAGGGTCTAACTCCTCATCAACATCTTCATATTCTTCATCTTCCTCCTCTATTTCACTCTCTTCATTCTCATCTCTTCTTTTCTTTGTCTCCAAGGAAACAAGCCTTGCAACATAGTATTGTGTGACTCTAGAAGCTTAGCATGCTTCTCCTTTAGTTCCCACAACTCTCTAGCAGCACCAACACCCTTCAGAGGCATCTTCACAAACTTTCTATTCACCTTCCAATCACCTTTCTTCAAACCTACAAAATTCAACCACAAGAGACCTTGTCCCTGAGCTCTGATACCACCTGATGTAAGCAGGGTGGTGATGACTCTCTATCCAACTCAAATTGACCCGAATTCAAACAAGGAAACAACCTTGCAACACAATTCTCCCAACTTTTAAACACTCCCCAAAGTCTTGTATCCTCAAAACCAAAATTTTAAAGATATCTTTTGGAGAAGGTTGTACATAGGCCAACCAAACACCAACAAGACTCACCACAGAACCCCACACAACATACTAGAAGATCACAAGAGGTTTCTTTGACACAACATTGAGAATCAATAAACTGCCCCTATTTTAGGCTACTCAATTAGCCCTATTTTCCAAAGGAAGTACTTACTAAACACTAGGTAACCACCCAAAATCAATTGAAAATCACAAATTGTGTCTGAAAACAATAGAATCCATCACCATTTCACAGATACAAGACTTCTAGAATGCTGATCCAAGAAACCCTCCATTTCCATGTAAAAACATTAGGGTTTATTCAATCTCCTATCCCCCAAGCTTTCTTGACACAAAAAATGCATCCAAAACCTTAAATATACCCTACACAAACTCACAAGTCCATTACATAGACAATTCTTTCACTATTTTGTCAAAACCCTACATTGACACCTTCATTTCACATGGAAAATCACTTAGTTTTACCCTAGGGCATCACCCAAATACCAACAACTTGACTCCTCTGCCAACTAGACCACATGGAAACCTAAATTATCAGATGAAAAGTCATTCCATTGAGTTAAAAGCTAGGATAGTAGATGAAATGACTTAAAACAACATTTAAACTCCTATCAAACCCTTGACCAGTTTTGACTAGGCAGTTCTAGAAAACTATAGTGATCTTTCTCAAAACTTAATGTTAGGCCCTCAAAATGGATACAAAATAAATTTAAAACATGCCTCTACATAACACAATGAGATTCAGATCATTTAAATCCTGTACGAGTCTGTACAATATTTGAAAAGTTCAGAAACACAAAAAATTTGCAAAAAATAGATGTTGTATTTGATTTGAATCTTTAATACAAACTTCTCCAACTGTTGCTCGAGCCTTTTGAGGCTTCTTATACACATTCCATCCAAAAATCAACCACAAAACACCTATAACTACCTTTCAAATTCCTAGACCCTTCATATTCCTAATGGTTGCATTTTTTGCAATTCTTGCTTGACAACATTTTTACTTATTTTTGCAACTTTTGCTCTTTTAACACAAATGACTCTAAAACCCCCCAATTGCATCATAGATGGCCTCATTAGACCTTTTTTAGTGTAAATAGACTCAAAACACCCCATACTACCCTAGACTCACCTATTGACCAACCTATCAAATCTTCAAATGATTAACTTTGCAATTAAGGGCTTAGGTGCTCCTGCACCACTCTATTTATACTAAATTGTGAGCAACCAAAGGCTACAAACTAATATTTCTACCACCTTTCTAAACTCATGCAACGACTCACTAATCTAACTCACAGGTTTGGAACACATCACATTCCTCACCATTTAAATGGCCAAGTTGACTTGATATAAGGGACAACAAGCTCAAAACAAGTTTCTTAATTCGAATTCCTTCACATGATGCTGCCAAGTTTGCTCTTGACCGAGTCTCAATGCTATTTATAGGATTATACATATTTTAAAGACCTCTTATACATTCCAAACACTTGTAATATGGTGCCACATTCATATGTTGGTGCCCAATAATAGCACACAATTTGATAGTTTCAAATTATGGCTTTTAAAATAGTATTAACTTTCTTCTCAAGCATTTACACATCAACAATTAAAATCATATGTGCTTTATTCATTAGTTTGACTTGGTCTTAAAGCACTTTATGCACTGGTTATCATTCTATTATAGGCTGCACATTATGTGACATATGCACTTTATTCACTACAACGCTTCACTTAAGAATAGCGCTATGTTATGTGCTTGGAGATTATCTTAACAACTTTCATATATATATACATATAAATATATAAATATATATATATCATATATATATATATATACATATATATATCCATTAGATTATATATATATCCATTTCATTAAGTTATCAAATATATTTAATTAATAAACATATAAATATAATATAAAGAATAATATTATCTGTATATTGTAACATTCCCATTGTTCTACCTAGTGAATCTACTAAGTTTATACCCACATGTAATTGTCTATGCATCTAATGTAAAGCAATATTTTCTTTTCTTTTCTATTCAATAATAAATGTAACATTTGAAATATTACTTTATCCAAACTTTTCCATTGCATAATCAAAGAATCATTCTAATAACGTAAGTATGATTTAACTTTACATAAATATATTCAAGATAATATTTCACATTACATTTTCCATATAGATGGACACACAATTACATACATTGGTTCATCAAGCTTACAATAACTAGAAATACAAATGGTCTAGAATGTCCTCCCAAATTTTGGTTGCCAACTACATAAGGAGAAGCATCACTCAAGTGCTTTTCCACCAACCATGGACTAACTATGGTCCCCCACACATCTACCAAACTTGGTAAGATGGCCTTTCCTTCGAAGAAGAGATTGGTTTGGTAACCTCATCCTTCAAATAGCCTTTTTTGAGCATAGTGACGTGTCCTACATATTTAGAGTTACCATAATGTCTACTACCTCATATATGATTACCTTGGCCTAGAATGTAAATTGGATCACACAGTGAACTGATAGTGTAGACAGTGGCTACCTACACTACTTTGGCTAAATATTTTTCACCCAATAACTTCAAGTGAGGTAATCTATTTCACCACATTTAATTGCTCAATTTGTATTGACCATTAGTATTATATTTTAATGTTATCCCCTTTCTCGTGGATTTATCCCAACCCTAGGAATAACCTTCATGTTAACTTATATCTAATGACTTGCTATAAGATCCATAATACAACTCTATCTTATGCTACACACCTAAATTATTATCAAACTATGTATAGTTTAGACATTCTACGAGTAGTATAAACAATATACAATCATATAAAACCCATAATATTATAAATAAAAGAAAAGTTTCCCATAACAAGAGACAATCAAGAACTTTCAAAAGACTTGCAAGCATCAAACACACATAAAAGAAAATATTTCCAACATGGCATCATAGTAAACAATCTTTTCAACATAATTACAAGGGAGTAGAAATCAACATGCCTTTTAAAAGCTTCAGCTGAATAATCTTCCCTCCTAGCTTAATGGTTCAAGATTGCTTGCAACTTCCACTATGAATAATACAAATTCCTCCACTTGCTTCTCTCTAGATCTCTCAACAAAACCAATATAAAACAACAAACCACTTTCTAACTCACAACTCTCAATTCTATAAGCACATAAATTGCAGCAAAATAACACAAGGAAACTCATATTGATCCCTATAACAATTGGTAGAATGAGCACCTCTATTTATACTAATTTGTGAGCAACTAAAGGCTACAAACTAGTCAATATTTCTACCACCTTTCTAACTTCATTCAATGGATCACCAAGTTAACTCATAGGTTTGCAACACATCATAGTCCTCACCATTTAAATGGCCGAGTCATCTTGATATAAGGGACAACAAGCTCAAAACAAGTTTCCTAATTCAAATTCCTTTACAAAATACTGCCAAGTTTACTCTTGATTGAGTCTAAATACTATTTACAAACTTATGCGTATTTTGAAGACCTCTTAAGCATTCCAAACACTTGGAAATATGGCACCACCTTCATATGTTTGGCACCCACAATTATAGTGCAGGTTTGAAAAATTCAAAAGGCTTTTAAAACAGTTTCAACTTTCTTCTCAAATGTTTACATAGCAGTAAATAGACTCCTATGTGCTCATTTCAAGGTTGACTTGGTCTCACATAACTTCATGCACTCGCTTTTTATGTAGCAGGTTGCACCTTTATTATATGCGCCATTTATTATGATATGTGCTTTGCTTTACTTAAGCACTTTACAAATATTAACAATAACAATAGCGCTATATGTATATTGCACTTTGATGATTATTACCAATGATTTCTATCATATATTATATATTATATATCTATTTATATATAGCCTCCTTTGATACACACACACACATACACACACACACACATCTATGTATATATGTAATATATATATATATATATTTCACAAGGTTAACAAATACATTATTATTGATTATCAAACATATATAATATATAAAGTATAACGTTACATGTATATATATACAATTATATATAAATATATATGTCACAATATTACTTCCACATATATATATACATAGACATAATATTATTTTAATATCCTTATAAAATAATCATACTCATAACATTCAATGGACATATATACAGGGAATGCATATATACATATATATATGTCACCTTAGTCCAATCTATATTCCTATGCATATAGGTAATTTGCCCATGATATGTAGGTAAGTCTACCTATGTATACTCGTGTACATATTCACTCACATGTGAGTTTACCATAGACACATACATATATACATATATACATTAAATGCATATATCTCATTGATATAACAATAAACACACAAGAAATATCTTCAACTTTACTTCAAGACTTCATCTCATCCCTCATTACAAATGTTCATAAAACAAGATTGCAAACCAACATGAACATTCACAATCAAAACATAAGATCACTTACCCATTACTCGAACTGACTTGACTTAACTAAGACCAACTAGAGTGTGAGTGTGTGAATGCTCAATAAGGTTGAATTAAAAGTTACCATACCAAGTTCTTCTCATGAGTGATATTTCCCCTCTTCCAGAGGCTTGAAATTGTTCCTGCATTTAGCTTAGTTCACCATAATAGTAGTTAGTTGAATCAATGCATTCATATAAATCACATACATGTCATATTCATATTATATATTTCTTATACTGAATCATTAGGCATTTAATTGAATCAAACATTCATTCAACATATTTCCACAGGATTCATAAATAAAACACATTCACATTTATTGGAGCAATTTACCAAACTAGGTAATAGTAAAAAGATAATAACACACAAGGTGTAACATATTTCCCCCCTTGTGAATCATCGTCCCAATGATTTTTAAGTATCAAATATGATCATAACATAGAACATAACATCACAAACATAATTGTTTTCAAGAATTTTCAAAATCTAGCAAGACTTATGGGAAATTTTGCTTCATTTCAACATAGTCTTTCCATGTGGTAGAATCTTCTACATACTGATCCCACTGGACCTTGCATTGTAGAGATTTTTAGGAGATTATGTGTTCTGAGCACCTTGAGAGGCTTGATTGTTACCACCCCTAGGTATCGCACCTATAAATCATTCCAATCAATAACATGATTGTCGCTTGGTATATACTTAAGTAACGGGGTTGATTTCTTCAAGAATTTTCAAAAGGTCCAACATAGCACAAAGCTAGTTTGGATGACTTTCCAAAATTGATAGAACTTTTGTGAGGTTTAACTCTCAACAAAACCATATCCCTGACTATGAAATTCTTAGGTACTCGCTTAGAATTAGCATTTCTTTTCTTCCTATCATTAGCTTATGCAAACCTCTGCTTGATAATTCCAAATTGTTCCTCCATTTTTGACATCTTTAGCCCAAGGCTTATCCCATCTTCCAACTTATCCTAGCTAATAGGAGTTTGACACTTCCTGCCATATAATGCTTCAAATTGAGCCATCTTGATCACATAATGATAGGAGTTATTATATGCAAACTCTACTAAAGGTAGGTAATCCTCCCATTTGTATTCCTGATCCATGCAGTACATCCTTAGTGGGTCTTCTAATACTTGGTTCTTCCTTTTAGTTTATCCATCCATTTTTGGATGGTACATAAAAAATATGTTTAGTTGGGTCCCAAGCACAGTAAATAAGGTTTGCCAAAACCTAGATGTTACTCTAGCATCCCTATGAAAAATAATCTTTTCAGGAATCTCATGCAACCTAAATATCTCTTGAATAAAATTTCGTACTATTACAAGAGCTTCATCAGTTAGATTCCCTAGTATGAAGTGAGCTACCTTTGTAACTTTGTCAACCACTACTAGAATGACATTGTACTTGTTCCTTGACATGGGGAGACCTTGCACAAAATCCATGCTAATAACTTGTCACTTACTTTCTGGAACTTCATGTGGATACAATAGTCCTGCAAGATGATGATGTTATGCCTTCAATCTTTGGAACTCTAACAAATTGCAAAAAATCTTGCTACATCTCCTTTCATACCCTTCCAAAAATATAATGGATTTACATCGGCTAACATCTTAGTTACACCTAGATGTCTTGAATATTGTGTCTTGTGAATTTCTTTACATACCATGATCTTTAATTCCCCAATGATAGGTACACAAATCCTTCCCTTAAATCTCAATATTCCATTAGGATCAAAGTGATATCCTTCATACCTTCGATCTTGTAGATTTTCCGCGAGTGCTTGCTTAACTTGCTTATAGAACTTATCACCTTTAGATTTTTGCAACATTTGTTCCTTGAAGTTAGTTTGGATTGATGTCATAGAGGAGATATGTCTCCTATGACTTAAGGCATCGACAACCCAATTCTCTTTTCCCTTGATATAACTAATATTGAAATCATAGTCAGATATCAACTCCAACCATCTCCTTTGTCGTGCATTTAGATTGGGTTGGGTAAACAAATAATTTAGACCATCATGATTAGTCTTCAGCTCATATGGTTTTCCCAACAAATAATGTCTCCACATCTATATTGCATGGACAAGTGCTGATAACTCTAAATCATGTGAAGCATAATTTTGTTCATAGGGCTTTAGCTTCCTAGATTCATAAGCTGTGAATTTCCCTTCTTGCATCAATACTTCACCCAATCCTTCTCCAAATGCATTCGTAATAACTACAAAGTTACTATCTAGATCTGGTACTTTTAATATTTGTGTTGTGGTTAGTCTTTCCTTAAGTTGGTCAAATGTTGCTTGACACTTCTTAGACCTCTCAAACTTATTTCCCTTCCTTTGCAATGATATGATGGGAAAAGATATTCTCAAAAAGTTTGCAACAAACTTATGGTAATACCCAACCAAACCCATAAAACTTCTAACTTTCGACATGCTCTTGGGTATTGACCACTCTAACACTACTTTTATTTTGCTGGATCAATCAAAATCCCTTTAGCTAAAATTATGTGACACAAATAATGTACTTTCTTCTAGAAGAAGGTACACTTTGAGAGTTTTTTGTATAACTTATGCTCTCTTAATCATTAGAGAACAACCTCTACATGCTTGAGATGTTCTTCTAGATTCTTGGAATAAATTAAAATGTCATCCAAGAAGACCAACACAAACTTATCCAAACAGTCTCTAAATACATTGTTCATTAGGTTAATGAATGCTACTAGTGCATTCATCAATCCAAATGGTAGAACTGTGAACTCATAATGTTCGTATCTAGTCCTAAAAGCAAATTTGAAAATATCTTCGCCTTGATTCTTAATTGGTGATATCCAGAATGTAGATTAGTCTTTGAAAATACATGGCAACTGATACTTGTTCTTTATTGTTTCTTTACTAAGCAACTGATAATCAATACATAAATGCAGAGTACCATCCTTCTTTACAAATATCACTGGCGCTCCCCAGGGTGAAACAATGGGTCTTATCAATCCTTTAGACAACAACTCTTCAAGTTGTACCTTAACTCCATTAATTTAGTTGTGGTCATCTTGTAAGGTAATTTTGATATAGGTTTCGACCTTGGTACTATGTTGATAGAGAAATGAAATATCCTCTTAGGTGGTAATCCAAGTAATTCCTCTAGAAATACATCCACAAACTTCTGTAAAATAGGATATTTTTCCATATCCTTTGTTCTAGATTCCAATACTTCACCTTCTTTGACATCTTGGGAGTCTTGAGGTCTATAATATACTATATCATCTTGAGAAATTAATTCTTTGCATTCCTCAAGTTTCTCCAATTTTACTGCTAAGAGTTGGCATCCTTTCTTCTTTTCCCTAAGCATTTGTACAACAGGTATCTTCTATAACTTAACCTCTCTAGGAATTCCTTGTATTGACACCCAGTTACTATTGACATTTCATACAACCCTTAAATGACCCATGATTGATAATCGATTTGAGAGATCCTACATGGGTAATATTGCATGAATTATCCTTGAGGGCGCCTAAAGTTGGCTAAGTCCTAAAGTTTTTGGGCTTTCTCTTACCTCTCTACTCGCACATTGTTTCATCACTCCCACTCCTTTTCCTTCCATTTTTTGCTAAGTGTTTCGAGTGTCAACCTTCAGCGTTACCTCTTATCTCTTACCTTTTTTAGGTAAGAGGTAGCTCTTCCCTTTGACCTTCGATGGCTTCCTTTGAAATTTGCTCTATTTCTCTTGTTCGTTCCTCCCACTCCTTCTCCTCTTAATCCCATCGCCTTCCTTCCCTTTTCCTTGAAACTTTTTTTCAAAAATTTGACTAAGTGTGAAATTTTTGAATTTCGGGGGTAAGCCCTCCCTTACATCGAATTTTGGGGTTCAGGCTTTCCTCTTACCTCTTACCTTAAGTAAGAGGTAAGGCTTCTTCTTGATTTCTAAAAGTTTGTTTCGTTCAAGCTTTCAATCTTCCTTTTGCCTTTATTTTGTAGGAGGTAAACTTTTATTCCAACCTCCCTTTCCCTGAAAGCCTTTTTCAAAAATTTGACTAAGTGTCAAATTTTTGGATTTCAGAGGTAAGGCTTCACTTTTACCTCTGATTTTCGGATTCTAAATTTTTCTCATTCCTTCTTCTAAGCATGTAGTATGAGGCAAGCTCAATGCCCAATTCTCGACAATGTGCTCTTCAGGGGTCTGGACCATTTAATGCATAAGCAAAGGTTTCTTTTCGAGTTCGATGCCCTGACCTTCTTGCAGATTTAGTGTGTTTTTTGGGTAACAACATTAATGCTCAAATCACATTCTAAGTGGCCTGTCTCGATTCTAGGGATTCAAGGACAAAATTTGTTGCTCCTCTGACTTCTGCAAGTGGATTTTATGGGTTCCCATGCTCATTTATTGCTATTTTTTGACTTTCCTGATGAATCCATACCCTAATCACGATTTTCATAGGATGGCTCCATCCTTTCACGACAAACTTCATTGATAACCCTAGTTCAACCTCCTGAGCCATCAAGTAGATCTCCTATGTTGGAGATCCCAAGTTTTGAGAGCCTCCATTATTCACAAGAACCCATCCTTGAGGACGTTCATCTTTTTACTCCTATTGAGCAACCCCTTCTTGAGTTTCAACAAGAGTTCCAATGCCCTTTTGACTGTTTTTCTCCCCCTATTGCTATTTCACTCTTTAAAGGTGGACATGTGGTATGGGATCCTATTGGTTAGAAGAACAAAGGAAGGAGTTGTTTTAGGTTGGGAGTGAAGAGGCTATTTCTGAGGAGCCTTCATGTGCTCAAAATAATGAGTGCTTTGATTTGTTGCAAGAAAAAAATGAAGATGAAACAGTGTTGTAGCAACAAGACATTAAAAAGGTAGAAAAATATGATAAGAGTAGAGGAACCAATCCTCTCTTTTGATGTCCTCCCTTGTTTTATTGAAGATGAGGAGGATATATCACATATACCAACATCAATAGAGCCTCTTAGTAGCTTGGTCCTAGCTTGATGGGTGAAGACAACTCCATGGTTTTGGAGCAGCCATAGAAAACATGTTTAGCCCCTATTATAGTGGAGGAAGCTCCCCTATCTTTTGAGGTCTGTAGTTTTGAGGTGGAGGGCCTCTTTTGGGATGTTATAAAAACCTTTTGTTCAAGTTTAAACATTAGATCATCACCCCCAGAAGAGGAGATTTGTGGGCAACAACATGAGAGTGAAAGAACAACAAAGGATGTGGCAACCATTACATGCCAAGGGCCAGTTTCTATTGCAACCAGTTGCCAAGAAGAGATTAAAACAAAGGGAAAACTTGAAGAATTTAGTTCTTCACCTGAAGTGTCTCACAAATTTGAGGTATGTGTTGATGAAGTGTTTATCAATGCATGTAATTATGATGTTTGTTGGTTTTCTACTATCCCTAAATGTAGCAATGTTGAATATGAGGTATTCAATCAAGATGAAGATGTGACATTTGACATTAGGGATAATGTGACTGAGTTAGAATGCTCCACATGGGACCAACATGCTGAAAAATTGATAATTGAGCAACCGCACACCTGCCTGGAGAGTGATGCTCCTGTTGCTCAATCTAAAAGTATGCTTGAGTTTCAAAGTTTTTCAGTTGAGGTGCATGAGGGAGGTCTTCCTTGTGTAGATCAAAAAATAGGTTTGGCATATTTTACATCACCATGTGAGCTAGAAAAATTCCCTTTCAGTTTTAGTTCATGCAATGAGGAGGTCAACAATGATGACATTGGCCTATCCTTTTGTGAGGTGAGTTCTCTTCCCTCTACAAAAGGTTTTTTCTTGGATGTTGACCTATCTTTACAAAAGTTCACCCCTGCTACTGTATGTTCACTTGAGGCACTAATGTCAAATGAATCTGACACTTGCATCATGTGGTTCCCTTGCAATGGAAAGATTTACAGTGAAGTGATCCTTCACCTTGCAGGGATTTTGTGTAGTTACATGCATTTTTACAGAAGTTTTCAGTGGTTGTAGTTGGGTGAGGTCTACAACTATGGTTTGAGAGAGATTAGCTCCTTTGCAAGGTTCATCTTTGATAGAGGAAAATTTCCATTCTTTGCATCCTATTATTTTAATGTAAATATTGTTAATATCTTGCTTTCCATGAAGTGCCTTTGCACACCTTACATTCTCCTTAAGGGAATGTATGCTCTTAGTTTCCATGCTTTTCTCCAAGTGCAGGTCTGCACATGTTTTGTTTTTCTTTGAGGAAGCTCAAATATGAATGTTTTCCCTCATGGGTTTGTTCCCAATGGATTGATAAGGCATTTGGATCCTGTGATTAGTAGGAAATCAACCCACAAAATCCACCAAAAATGTTGACATTTCATGCCACCCTTAGATGACCCATCATTGATAACCGATCTAAGAGATCCTACATGAGTCATCTTGCATGAATTATCCTTGAGGGGGCCTAAAATTGGTTGTCCTAAAATTTTTGAGCTTTTGGGTTTTCTCTTACCTCTCTACTTGCACACTATTTCATCACTCCCACTCCTTCTCCTTTGCCTTCCATTTTCTGCTAAGTGTTTCGAGTGTTGGCCTTCGGCCTTACCTCTTATCTCTTACCTTTATTCAATAAGAGGTAACTCTTCCCTCTGACCTTCGATGGCTTCCTTCAGACTTCACTCTATTTCACTTCTTCATTCCTCCCACTCCTTCTCCTCTTAAGCCTCTCACCTTCTTTCCCTTTTCCCCAAAGGTTTTTTTCAAAAATTTGCTTATGTGAAATTTTTGAATTTTGGGGGTAAGCCCTCCCTTACCTTTGATTTCAGGGTTCAAGCTTCCCTCTTACCTCTTACCTTCTTTAAGTTGGAGGTAAGGCTTCTTCTTGATTTCCAAAAGTTTGTTTCTTTCGAGATTTTGGTATTCCTTTTTCCTTTCCTTTGTAGGAGGTAAACCTTTCTTCCAACCTCCCTTTCCCTAAAAGCCTTTTTCAAAAATTTGACTAAGTGTCAAATTTTTGGATTTCAAAAGTAAGGCTTCACCTTTACCTCTAATTTTTGAATTCTGAATTTTTCTCATCCCTTCTTCTAAGCATGTGGTATGAGGCAAGCTCAATGCCCGATCCCCAACAATGTGCTCTTCAAGGCTCTAGACCATTTAATGCATAAGCAAAGGTTTCTTTTCGAGCGCAACGCTCTAACCTTCTCGTGAATTTGCCATGTTTTTTGGGCGATGACATTAATGCTCAAATCACTTTCTAAGCGGCTTATCTCAATCCTAGAGCTTTAAGGATGAAATTTATTGCTCCCCTAACTTTTTCAAGTGGATTTTATGGGTTTCCATGCTCATTTATTACTATTTGTTAACTTTCCTAATGGATCCATGCCCTAATAACAATGTTCATAGGATAGGTTCATCCTTTCATGCATAGAATTTATTGCTAACCCTAGTTAGGGTTAGGGTTTAATTTGTGGTTCTAAGTTATGCTTGATCTATAAAGGAAAGGATTGTATTCATTCTAAGGGTTCTTCCTCTGGCTCCTCTGGGGTTTTTCTTTTATAGACACTATATTTCACACTCTGCCATTGTAAAGATTGGATTTAGCCTCTACATTAATGAAATCAACTAAGATTTCCTCTTCTCAGCTTCCTTATGCTTGAGTAAGTTCATTACCTTCATATCTGAGTGTTTGTTGTATTTTCATGCTTACATGTTTGAGTTAAATCATTTACAATTGTTGTGTTGAGAAACTCTCTTTCCTTCTAGTGTTTTGTCAAACCCTAACCTCCATGTTTGCCTCTAAAATCAACCAAATAGAGAATTGTGTAAGTCCCTTGGTCCCTCTTCAATGATGTATTAAGCATTATAAGCCAAAAAGAAACAACTTTCCATCTCAATGTACCACCTCTATTTCCCTTTCATGCATTCCTTCTAACCCTTTTCTCTTGTGAGTTGTTAGAGTAGGGTAGTGGTAGAATTTCATGTGTTGGGTTGGACTAGCACATTACACTTGGATTGAAAGAGGAATCCATCCTTCTCTGGAGATTCAACCTCATACACGCAAAGGTCCCACACCTAGAGGTCATTTTCATTGTGTCATTGGAATGTTGAATGCCATGTTCAACAGGGTGCAATTTCATGTGACAATAGTTACGTAGATCATCTAAGAATTTAACTATTTTAGCATGACAATATACCTTGGACCTATGTTTCCTTAACCAATTCATCCCTAAGATGAAATAATAAGAACCTAAAGGAAATACATAGAAATTTACTTCTATTGAGAAACTTGGAAGTTCAACTCTTGCCTCAAATATACATTGACTTACTTTAGCTCTTGTCTGCTTTGCATATTCTACAACCCAATATTTTTTTATGTAGCCACCTTTTCTAGAAATTTGAATTGCTACTCTAGGAGAAATGAAATTTTTAGTTGCACCAGTATCTATTAAAATTGAAATGGGAATTCTAGACAAAGTACCTGAAACTTCTATTGGAGTAATCTGGTGCTCCGCTTGCCGATTATCTACAACAACATGAATCCTTTGTTGGAACACAACTCTTTGAGGTGGAAGAGAGTTACCATGCAGTTGTGTCCTAGAAGGTTTTTTGGGATAGTTACTCACATAGTGATCCTCACCGCATGTAAAACATCCCTTCATTGGTTCCCTCCTTTTTGTAGGTCTTCTAGAATTATTTTTCATTTCCACTAGCATTGCCTTTGTGGTAGTTGTTTTTACAAAAGGTTTTCTTGGAAAATTACTCACATAGTGATCCCCACCACATGTAAAACATCCCTTCACTAGTTCCCTCCTTTTTGTAGGTCTTCCAAAATTATTTTCATTTCCACTAGCATTTCCTTTGTTGTTGTTTCCTCTTTGTTCTCTCCTTGGTTCACCCCAATTATTTTGTTGTAC
The DNA here is from genome assembly GCA_007258455.2 of Sequoia sempervirens. Classification (NCBI taxonomy): domain Eukaryota; kingdom Viridiplantae; phylum Streptophyta; class Pinopsida; order Cupressales; family Cupressaceae; genus Sequoia; species Sequoia sempervirens. Next base: position 2,377 of record VDFB02393376.1, on the reverse strand, counting down.
CTTATCCCCTTGCTTTTGAATTTTTTTCCCTTCACTAGGATTCCTTGGAGCTTGATTATTTTTCATCCAAATGAGCTTTTGTTTCTTCGTCTCCAGGTAGTTTGAGATAGAATTAAGTCTTTGTTCATGCTTAATTTCCTTCTTGTGCACCAAATCCATGGTAGTTGGACCATGCACATCTATGTCACCACCTATTTGCACATTTAGAACCGTGATAAACTTTCTTTTATGAAACCGCTCATCCTTTTGGTACATAGATACATACTTTAGAAGTCGAGTGAAATTCTCTCAATACTCATTCATTGAGGAGTCACCTTTCCTTAGGTTTTGGAAGTCAATGAACTTTTGGTCATAGAAGAGTTGGGGCAACCTTTTCTTTCAGAAAATTTCCGCAAACTCGCTCCACATGAGACTTAAAGAACTAAGATGTAGCTCTGTTTTATTACTCATCCACCAATTAGATGCTTCACTAGCCAACTAAAATGCTCCCCATACAACTTTAGTGACCTCAGAGGAACTTTTGATTTTGAAATACTTCTCCATCTCCATAAGCCATGCTTCTGTTGCATCTCTAGTAGCACTACCTTCAAATTTTGGTGGTGTGTCTTCCTCATGTCACATAATAACTCATTTTCCAAACGCTTCCTTTTAGTTCCCTCAGAATATGATTGTGATCTATCACTCTCTTGATCACTAGATTTAGTACGATTAAAGAATCCTCCCCTTCTTCCTCATTGTTGGGAACTTCTTCTTCATTATTTGGAGCTTATTTCTCAACTCTTTCCTTTCCCCTAACTTCTTGTTCGAGGTTTCCTAGTCTTCTTCGAATTTCATCCATGATAGAAAAAATACGGTCCAACTTAGCTTCAACATTCTTAGTGCCTTGACCTATTTCTTGACTCTCCCCCAAGTTAGTTCTTGTCCTAACCATTTTTCCAAGAATAATTATACTTGAAGGTTTCATTTTAATTATATCTATGAAGGTTTGCTCAATGTTAACAATATTCCAAAAATATCTAACATTCAAATAAGAACTTCTATTTAAAGAACTCATTCATAAATTTTTTGAAAACAAGATTTTTATTATAATAAAAAAGGATTTTCAATTTCCTTGAGTTTACATAGAATTACTATTTATATATTATAAGGGAGAATATCCCTCTAATTCACTTTTTGATACATAAATTCATGAGGTATAACCCTAATATTTTTGCTCATTTACATCAACGAAAGGATAGTGACGCTCCAATCTATCCTTAGAAACATAGTTTTGAGGTACATAACCCTTTGATTCCCCACTTGTGGCTATTACAATGACTTCCGCTAAGGGAAGAACTCGAGGATCCCTAAATATCATGAATATACTAACACTACAATCTAAGGGAATATCCGTTGAAAGTGACAAAGAGTCCTACCTAGCCGGTGAGACAGAAGGTAAGAAGTCGAAGTTAGTAGCCTCTTTCATCCTTCTCTTCTCTTGATTGATTCATGAAAGGGCTTGACTAACTTGGTATCACATAACTTCCAACATGCTCATTTCAATGTTTGACTTGGTCTCACATAACTTCACGTGCTAGCTTTGTATGTAGTGGGTTGCACCTTTATTATATGTGCCATATATTATGATATGCGCTTTGTTTTACTTAAGCACTTTACAAATATTAACAATAACAATAACACTATATGTATATTGTGCTTTGATGATTATTTCCAATAGCTTCTATCATATATTATATATAATATATATGTATATATATTTATATATATCCTCCTTTGATATATACACACACACACATATATATTAATATATACATATTTCACAAGGTTAATAAATACATTATTATTGATTATCAAACATATATAATATATAAAGTATAATGCTACGTGTATATATATATATTTACAATTATATATTAATATATATGTTACAATGGGGAGAAGATGTCTCTGGGCGAGAAGAGGAGTGAGGCTTCGAATTTGAATTCTTCTAAAGATTCAGGAGGAGATGGATTTGATTCAGATGAAGACAATGATGAGGCATGGAGGGTATTGTTCATGCGACCTTTCCTTTCATTGTTGGGCCTGTTCATGTAGCGCTAAGAGCCGTTTGGTGTTCTAGTGGGGGAAAATATTTTCTCCCTTTGATTTCTTGCTGCTACGACGCCTTTTGTGGTCTGTCTGTTGTAGGTCATGGGTTCCTTTGTTGCAACTTGCTGTGGATGGTGGCTCTTTTCTTGTGCCACCTAATGGGGCTATCTTTGGTGCCTTGTCACTATGCCTTTTTGGGAACTGGTTCGTTGTTTTTTTTCTCCTTGGGGTCGCTGGGTGAGTTCCTTTCCTTCCTTTGTTGGTGCTTCTTCCAAGCTACTCCCTATCA
>VDFB02393375.1:0-71912 GCA_007258455.2 Sequoia sempervirens | reverse complement strand
TGGGAGCTTTTCATTTCAAAATTCCGCCATAGCTAGGGCCTTTTCTTTCATCATTCTCAGCCGATTTCAAGGGATTTTTCAAATCTAAACCAACTTGGAATTCAAAGCTACAATCTCGTTATCAACTGAACGTAATTTGTCAAGTGCGGGACCTCTGATTTTTGACGGGTCTTGGAATAAATATCGAATTCTTCTCTCTGCAGTGGAGTGTCGTCTTGGGTTTCACCGATAGGCTATAGGAAGCCAAGCAGGAAATCGACTGGTGGTGATGGGTTCACAACATACGCCAAGCTCCAAATGCATTAACAGGCATGTATAAGAGTCCTTCATTCTGTGAAAGTTTACTTCAATTATTTATATAAATGTTTTCATTCTGAAGAACCCTCATTCTTGGAAAACATACTTTTGAGCTTCTGCGTTCTATAGAAATTATAAAGGAATTCTTTAATAGATTAATACTGGAACTGGTTCAGTAGAAGGATTTTCCTAAGAACTTGTATTGTTATCAAAATCCTTTCGAGATTTCTATTCTATTTATCTTAATTCTAAGTCCGAACTATTGGAACGGATTATCTATAATTTCTGCGACCAATCTGAAGCTGTACTTCTCTATTCTTACAATTCTGAAGTGGAATAGTGTCAATTTCTCCTTCTAATCCAGTTCTTCAAATGAGGACGAATGCTATGACCCGCTGAATCTCTTAACAATAAAACTCTTCCTTTATTTGCTCAAAGAAAACAATATATCTATATATAAATGTTCTGGGTTTAGCTAATCATGTTAAGACCGGCATTTTTCCCTGCACCTTGTTTCATAGTCTTTGTAAGAAAATGGGTAGCATCTTCTCTGCCGTGTTCTTTTCTTCGTTAAAGGTTTGAAGGTATCTCCTTCTCTAAAACTATTTTTCTGTTTCTCTGTTTCCGACTGAAAACAGTTTGCTTCCATTGAGGAGATATGATTAAGAATCTAATCAATCATATAGGTTTAAGGAAATAACTTAACCTTAATTAAGAAAATATTTCTTTCCAAACCAAGACCTGGTAATATTAAACCTTGAGTTTGAATAGTATCTTTAACTGCTTATAGAGGAAGGACTCCAATACCGAACCAGTCTCTTCCTATCACTTTCTCTCTCTCTCTGTGATTAAATTAGCAAATTAATTTTAAGTGAAGAGGAAAGATTTGAGCCTTATCTCTCTCTCTCTTAAAGGGTTATGAAGACAACTTAATCTTAAGAAAGACCCTTAACAGGTTATTGCGATGTTAAATCCTATGGATGAGATATAATCTTGAACCTGATTTGAAGGTTACTTTAGTCTAGAGATATTGAGAATATCAAAATTGTGTCAACTGGAATGGAAACAGATTATGAGCCCCCTCGTGACTTGAGACTTTACTTATGAACTCATGGGAGGAATGAGCTTGTCTAAGCCAGACAATCTTTTCATTTATACTATAAATTTAAAGAATATGCTTAAGCTCTGAGCAAGATGAATTTTGGAAATATGAATTAATATAAATGAAGGAATAAGACTTCTTAATCTCTCCTCATTAACTTGAGAGTAGCAGTTTATTATTACTTAGAAGGGTTCAGTTAAGAGTTGAGTATATCTCTGTGTATGAACAACAAGGATCAACTTACCTTTAAATATGATGAAAGGCTTTTGGGGACCATGTTAGAATAATATAAATCTTGAAACAAGATATAATTTCAAACCAAGTTCTGGTAATATTAATCCTATGGTTAAGACTTAACCTTGAACTACGAGAAGATTGATAACCAAACCAGATACGGTAAGATTAAAACTTGATCTAAGAGTTATCATACCGAGCAAGGATGCGTGCTGACGGCACAGTGATGCCACCAATAATTAATTAAAAATCCTTGGCCAAGGTAGATGCCCGTTTGGCAATGTCAGCTTCCATGGCCAGATATACCCTGATCAGGATGATTCTTCTGATAGGAGGTACCTATAGAGGAAGGATCGATCAGTGGTATAGGTTCGTGGACATCAGGCTCAGAGGCATGATGATAAATTGATCCATGTTGATTACCCTCGTGAAGGGCGGGTTCTTCAATAGAAGAAACTCGGGAGACCAGTAGGTCTTGGTTGGGCGGTAAAGCCCCTGATGATAATTCTCTTTCCCTCGATAAAGATTTCCAAGTATGATAGTATGGAGATGATGTCAAAAGGAATTCTTCCTCTCTCGTAAATCCAGGTACATGCAATGGTAATTGAACTTCTTTTCATCTATGCCATGAATGCTATTCTTTATGTTAATGAACATAGTAAAATTCTCAGATACTTAGGGAGATAGTTACTTGAATTTATTCAGCTGTTGCATTGTTTCATAGCTGTAGTAATTATTCGTTATCTTCTGGGAGCAAAGAAAAGTAATTATTATTCTTCTGCAATTTCCTGTTAGATGTTTATAGTTTTCAGCTGAAAATGAAATTAAAAGTTAGTTGATGAAGTATATAATGTAACGACATCTGAATTGAATTCTCTTTTCCGTCATGCCACAAATGAAACCCTAGTTGGGCAGTTATGTAGTTATTGATCTGCCATGAGTAGTTGGCCGAAAACTGTTGAACGATTCATGTGAACTGAACCTGAAACTAAAAATTAAAAAAAATAATTGCAAGTTGAGTTAGTTGGATCAATTGGAAACCCTTGTTTCGAAAACAATTTAGCTGCAGTTCAGCTGAAAGTTAGTTATCAGTTGAAATTTTAAATCAGAGTTCCGAAGAGCCGCGCGGCGGCTGCAACAAATGCCACCGCAGACTCTGACCATATCACTGTTGCTACCAAATTGTTGTCTCCACCTAGCTTGCTGCAATAACTTATTGCACAACTCATCAAACTTCAAGTCAACATTAGTGGAGGTAATGTTGAGCGTCTCAATAAAATGTTCGTAGGATCGTGGTAGACTCTTCAATGTAATCACTACCATATCCTCCTCTTCCATCTTGCGACCAATGGCCTCCAGTTGATCACGTATATCCTTTATCTTCATAAGATGCTCCTGCAAGGACATCTTCTCATCCATCATCATCGAAAACATGTTCTTCAGAAAGAAAGCTCGTCTTTTATCCGACGTTTCATGGAGATCTTTCATATGTTTCCATATCTCCACAGCAGACTTGCCAGATGGCACCTTTGGAAGCATCTCATCTGTGACTGATAACTTGAGCAACATGACTACCTCCCTATTACCTTCATCATACTTGTCTTGATCCTTCCCAGCAACAGTGGGACAAACTTTTGTACCAAGAACAAGCACATCCAGACACCAGTACGCAAAGATGGTAAGCATACTATGCTTCCACGTGTTGTAATTCTTGCCATTAAACCTCTGCGAACTTTCCAACATAACATTGGACAAAGTTGCCATCCCTCCCATTTTCCAAAGCACAAAAAAACGAGGTAACGTTGTGATCAGCTGGCAAAACACTGGACAATCAGTTGGCACAAAATTCAAGACAAATCTGTCGGCCCAAAAATCAAGGCATGAAAAACAATGCACCCAGAAAAAACGGAGACCAACCCAGTTGAGCTCTCGAAAAACCCACCAAGAATTTGGAATAGAAAAAAAATTCCGCCTTCAAAAAACAGGTCAAAACCCTAGACGACTGTTCAAAAAACCTTGGCCGCCATGAAAGCTAGAAGAAGTCACAGAAAACTAGCTCGAACTTGCAAGAAATCACAGCACAAAAATAATGCAAAGATCTGGGCGACGTAAATGAAGACAAGACAGACAATATAAAATAAAAAGCGAGCACAAATTGTCATGTCCCTTCGACTAATTTCTCGAGGACAGATCTATGCCTATCATCACACCACCCCTCAGAGGTCGAGCATCGGATAGGGGTCGAGCGCTTGGCTCACCATGGCTTTGATCGGCCATCTTCGCTCGCCTGATTCGACGCTTTTGCACTGTTGCTTTTAGCAGCTCTTGCAAGGTGGGACCACCGCTATTTTTATAAAGATGGTCGTATGTACCGTGAATCATCAGAGTTCGTCAAAGATCGTGACGGATCAGTCATCGGGTTAGAAACGAGGAAGATATTAATATTTGATCGTATTGATTAAATATTAATTAATTAACGTTTATAATATAAAGTTATAATTTTTAATTATAACTTAAGTGATTGCCTTGAGGGGTGCGCCATCATTAAAAAGGGGGCCAGTTTGACATTTGATTTAATTTAAAATATTCAGCTGAGGACTATTGAAATATTAAAATATTAAAACATGAATATTTTAATGAAACCCTATTATGGTGGAAATCGCACTTTTGAGAAAGATAAAGGGTTTTGCATTGGGAATTGTGCATTATGAGATTATTGAGTTTGAAACTGATCAATTTTGGTCTGAGCCTGAGACTTTAGGGTTTCGTGTTCGATTGCCTTGGGGAACGAGCCATCTCCAACGGAAAGCAATTCAGAGAGTGTGCAATATCACTTGATCTATTGCCTACAGAGGTTTTCTTATTCAGAGAAAACTACAGAGCTTCAGAGGATTCATCATCTTCAGTTCTTTTCAGTTGTTTTCATCCAGAGATCATCATACAACTTGGCGCACCATATTCTGAGCTTCAGACAGTGATTTTGGAAGGAGCCGTACAACATTTATTACAGATTCTGACAGGCCGTACCTGCTGTCAGGGCCGTACCACTGTCACTTGGCCGTACTCACCAGAATAAAATAAACGCCTTTATCAGAGGGTTCCAGTTTGCATCAAAGGAGGCGCCTAGATCACTGGGTCATTCTGTGCTTGCCAGACGGAGGGAGAAAGCAAGGAATCTATACAGCCGTACAAATTTGTGCATCATCAGCAAGCAGATTTACCAGGTTTTACCAAATAAAAATCATTATTTCTTCTTGCATGTCAGTAGAACTATATTGTATTGAGCTAAAATGAATGGAAGATGAAACGCCTTCAATCTTAGTTGTATTTTCCCTGCTTAATAGTCATCTAGCATTTTTATTAAATTTATTACAATTTTCTGCAAAAGCCGTACTGTTCATTAATTGCATCAAAAACCAAAAAAATCACAAAAACTCAAAAACGTCAAAAAAACATTAAACTTCAGTCAGAATCCGTATCAGGGGGAAACAGGGGTTTTCTACAGACTATCATTGAAGACTACACTGCGATTGTTCAACACCTCTTGCAAATCATCTTGGTAATGCTTAGGCCCGCTATCCATGGACTTAGAAGAAATCAGGCACTATGCTGCCCAAGCAACATCACCATGTCTGAAAATACTCTCCATACGTTTGACTGAAAACTTGAAACCACTCTAGGAGCTTTGTTAGACATGCCCCTGAATACCACTTTCTTGCCATCTGCCTTGAACTTAAATTCCATGGTTTGGAAGTTTTGAGAATACTTCCCAAGCGAGTGTAACCACTGGATACCCAAAATGGCATTGGTGTCACCTAAGTCCACCACATAGAAATCATCAGTAACTGTATAGTTACCAATCGTGATGCTCATCTAAGGGACCTTCTACATACAAGAGATCTATATAAATCTTTCATGCTCCATAGTCGCAAACCCTTCTTGGTAACCATAGCCGAGTCTATAAAATTGTGGTTAGCCCCACTATCAATCAAGACTATGATTCTCTGTCCCTGTAGCACTCCACAAACTCTGAAAGAGTTGAATTTTGGTGTGCTAGACATAGTAGCAAGAGTACCACCCTTCACTCCCTTAGGTGGTATCTCATTGGCATCCAATTGCTCATCATCTGACTCACCGTGTTCGTTGCCCTTGTTATGATCAAATTTCTCCTCCTCACTTTCTGAAAACACTTTCTATGTAATGCACCTTGCCCTTACCAAGACATCTGTGTCTTGGTTCCCAAGGCTCTCTGCAACTGAAACACAGTTTCTTTCTCTGTAACTCCTATCGAGTCTCATCATCCATTATGTTTTTCTTGGGCCATTCTTTTTGGAAAGGTTTCTTGCCTTTATCCTTTTGAGAGGTTGAGCCTTTGGACTGAAATTTGTTCTTCAAGTTGGCAAAATCCATGTCTCTGGCTTTCTTGATTGCCTTCTGTAGTGAGCTGGGATTGAGAGCTTTGACCCATCCTCTTAAAGGGTCCATCAAACCGTCCATGAACAAAACCAACAATCTCCTTTCTGAAATATTAGTGACTAAAACAGTAAGCCTCTAGAAATCAGCAATGTAGTTGTCCACTTATCCCCATTGCTTCAATTGGGCTAACTCCTTGAAATGGAGTTTAGGATCGTTGACATCGAACTTCTCAATTAACCTTTTGGTAAACTCAACATAAGAGGTGATCTGATCATGGCCCATTGTGACCATTCCATGATGCCACCATTTGTGGGCAACTCCATCTAGATGTATGGTAACGTATTTCATTGCATCATCTTCAGGCATTGAATTCAACTGGAAATATGTATCAACTTTCTGAACCCATGCACGTGTTGATGTTTTCCCTAATCCATCAAAGTAAGGAAAACTCAATTTACCAACTCAATTGACCCATCCTCTTAAAGGGTCCATCAAACTGTCCATGAACAAAACCAGCAATCTCCTTTTTGAAATATTAGTGACTAAAACAGTAAGCCTCTAAAAATCAACAATGTAGTTGTCCACTTATCCCCACTGCTTAAATTGGGCTAACTCCTTGAAATGGAGTTTAGGATCGTTGACATCGGACTTCTCAATTAACCTTTTGGTAAACTCAACATAAGAGGTGATCTGATCATGGCCCATTGTGACCATTCCATGATGCCACCATTCGTGGGCAACTCCATCTAGATGTATGACAGCATATTTCATTGCTTCATCTTCAGGCATTGGATTCAACTGGAAATATGTATCAACTTTCTGAACCCATGCACGTGTTGATGTCTTCCCTGATCCATCAAAGTAAGGAAAACTCAATTTACCAACCTTCCTTCTGAGGTCATTGTGATGCTCTCTATTAGCCCTATTGGGCATGTGTCTCATCCTCAAGTCTATATAGTCACGGAGGGAGATATCATGTTGAAAACCTAGTCTTGCATCACCTAGTCTTGTCTAAGTTGTTCCTAGAACTAGATCAATGTGGGCCCATTGCCCTTCTAAGGCTCAACTCTGGGTGGCAAAACAGGCATTAAAGGCCTTGAGCTTGCAAGAGCAATACATCCATTAGGAGTTCAGTTATTTACTGAATTATCTCCTTGACCATTGTTTCCTCTGTTATGGCCATTACAATTGTTATGGTTATTGTTGTTGAGCATAGTTCGGGTCATTAACTCCATCAATTGTGTCATTCTCTAGTCTGTTGCCCTTTGTTTTGTCAATAGTGCATTAAGGAGGTCTTCCCCTCTCTGATCTTCTCCTCTATCACTCATATCGGCCTTTAGATGTGCATCACCTCCTATAGAGGAGTCAGTGCCACTGCTTGAACGAGATATTTGGTGTATTCCCAAAATATCAAAAACGGTTTCCCCTTCAGGAACATGAGTAGGCTGCCATAGTTTCTTAATCTCCCTATTATAGTACCTTCTTTCTCTGTCACTCATGAAACCTATAGGCTGGTAGGAACATCAACTTTGATACCATTGTAAAGACCCTTGCCCAAATTGATTAGATGTTTACGATTTTTCACAATTTGACAGATGCAAGCATTTTGTCAAACAATTTCCTTGCTTGTGGATATGTGTTATTCCCAGGATGTATTTAAGTGGAAATTACATATATTGAACTTATCATGAAAACTCTTCCTCTAATAGCAATGGCTTAGCATTCACCAACCTATTATTGCATGGTAAGTCTATAGAAATTGCAACAATGAATATTTCTGAGCAATTACTTTCACGGTTTAATACAAAGATGATATCCAAATTTCAGTCTATAACATTATGATGAACAACTTAACATTTGCAGATATACATCACTTAGGCATTTAATTCCGGTTTCAATTCTAAACTCATACGCTAGGAATGATACTTGTGCAGACTGTACTGGTGCGACAACAGGGAGATGCCTCTTTCCTATGCCACGATCCCTATGGAAATAATATATTGTCATGACTCATAATAATAGGGTGGCAATTGCTTTGATTAGGTCCCACACCTCCACATCACCTTGACAAGTGTGGTGGTCAATTGGAGAATAGTATGTGAAGGGAGAAGGGCCGCGATAGGCATATAGTAGTGGTGGCTATAATAATTCCCACACTAGCATGATATTGCCCGATAATATTCTTAGCGCAATAATACTTAATGAAGCACCTGATAATATTCATAATCAATGATTTATTGTATGCCACGATATTGGAGTGGAAACTTACAATGATATTATATTTAAACATTCAACCTCCAATTTAGAAAGCAAAAGATATACGAACCAATAATGTGAATCAATGCACCAATATAAATCGCCTAGACTCAGTGGATGATAGCCACGAGTTCCATATGCATAGATACAATCACCAACTTTGACTATAAATTCATATATATATAATTCCAAAACTAGATTAATCAATATATCAAGTCCCAATCTGAGCAATATATGAAATAACTTCTGTGTAAAATATGATATTAATTGATCAGCAACCAGTAGTGATAATATGCAATCGAACCAGACTGGATACTTGTTGAATACTCCACAAATTTGTCTCCAAAGGAGACCCACAAATTTGGCAATGAATTGCAAGGTGGAATCGTTTCACCACCGAAACTCTGAAACCTCAAGCCCGAAAGCTCTCAGGAAAATTAATGAAACAAACTCCAATGATCAATAATTCATTCTCCAAAGCACCTTATGCCTCTCGTGAAATAATTGTTCAATTATTTGATCATTTGAATAATTAACTTTAGGAGGGAAATAATGACTTTAGAAATATTTTTGGTCCCACTTAAGTCACTTAAATATAATATTAATTAATTAATAATATTCATAATGTTTGCTTGTGAGGAATAATATTAATTAATTTATAAATAATTCCTTTGCTTTAATTATTAGCTTACGGGAATTAGATAAGCCAATAATTTATCCGAACCATCAATTGGAAGGGGACATTACAAGAGGATAGTTGGTAATGCAGTTTTATTGATTTTGCTAATGGTATGTTGTACAAACATACTGGAGTCATACAATTAAACCCATATAAAATAGTTGTACTCTTTCAGATAAATGTTCCTGTGCACATCTTTTTACATGTTCATTAAATATTATCTATGTCTTAGAAAAAACTTGTGTATTTTTCATTTACAAGTGGGGAAAACAAGACAAGTGAAGCATCATAGTGATCAAATTTGCATTTTCTTTATTCCTTTTAGTGATTTCTACAGCATATGTATATACTAGACTGAGAAATCTGTAAGCTGATGATTAATGACTTTTGGAAAGTCAAAATATGCTTTAATATTGATCCCTAAATTATCAGGTGTGTTATATAGATGATTTCAACTTATGTTTTTCTTCCATTTTATTTGGAAGAAATTTTCACAGTTCTTGATAACTATTGAACTTATTTACTTGCAGAGAATAGAGAACAAAGGAAGGGATTATGGTTCTTATGTTAAGGTTGGAGATTTCAAATGGTTTGTTAGAGAAACAGGTAGTTTCATGTTTGCAAAGTTTAAAATTTCTGAAAAAAGTTTCCAAACATTTGGTTCTTAAGATTTAGGTATAATTCATGTATCATTTGAAAGAGCAGTACTTGATTTGGCAGGACAATTAGGTTTGGTGACTGAAAATTCATCTTTTTTTGTTAACTAAGTTAACCACATGTTTTCTAATATTCCGGTTTTACCTCTGTTTATGTTGGCCAATATTTTTTTTGTTTCATTATGTAATTTATTTGTTGCATATAAAATATTAGGCAACACATAGTGCATCACCCTTACTACAGAATGCTTTTGATGAAAATGATTGCTTGTAAACATTCTGACTCTTGGAATTCGTAATAATTGATGGTTATTTAAGATCTTGTATCTTGAGTTTTAAATCATAGTGTCTGGAGTGGAGTCAGATCCACTAATGACTTTCTGTATATTCAAACTGTAATTCTTCATGGTCTATATATCTAGTTTCAATCTGTATGTTATCTTTCTTTTGGACATGCGTGTACCCTTATTTACATGTGCATTGGGAAACCAATTGGCAGTAAGCAATAGAAAAAATAATTAAAAAATTGATCTAATTTTATGGTACTCTGCAAAGATATTGCAAAATAACTTGTAAATGTGTTACTGTTTTAATCTATCTTTTGCAATACAACACAAAATGGAATAGTATGTGAGGTAAAACCTCTCTTCAAATTTGGAGGGGAAGTTCCCTAAGACTAAACCAACCTAAACCTAAGCTAAATTGACCCTAGACTAAAACTATAGAAAAGATATACTAATATGCACACTACACAGGATTCACTAGGGGGTGGGTTTGCATAAAAGAAATAACCACCTACCTATGTTTTTGCCTTGGATACGTGCAGCAGACTATTAATAGGCGTGCCTTGCAAATTATATTCTCAGATTTTGAAGGAAAGAAACTTTTAAACACACAAACTATACTCTACAGCCGGCTAAAACAAAAACTAGTTATTCAGTGCAAACAACGATTGAAGGAATATAACACATGATTTTAGGAAATAAATAGGTAAGTTGAATTCAAAGCCACAACTTAGGTAGACATAATACAAAACTTGAGTTAATACAATTTACTTCATGGAATTATCAACAAAATAAATGTAGATACAAAGTAACCAACTTGAACAACAGTTTTTGCCGTATAAGTGTATCATTAACTACCATTAAGAATATCTTGTGCCCTAGGCACTTTTATGTTACAAATTACAATGCATATGCTTTTAGGGATTTGAAAAGAATAATTAACTATTCTAAAATGATATCTTGTAAACCTTTCTAAAGCTACAGAAATAAGCAGGAAAGAAAGATACTTTAACTGATAAAATAGAAATAACTACATCAGCTTAAAAATAGGTCCTCATCCTTGCTTAGATATAGAACACTGAAAATAGCCATTATTGGAAATAGTTTCTGCTAAAAATAGCAATTGCACATTTATGCCCTGTGATTCTAAAACCACTTCACTCTCATGAATATTGAAACCCTGGCATCATTGATCTATCCATCTGTTGACAACTTTATCATCAAACCCAATGTCCTTTGTGGAACAAAATGAATTTGATGTTTTGAACCTTGAAACCTAGGTATTGACCTTGAATCCATCAAGCAACACTAGCCCTAGGCAATGGATGATTATCAACAAAAACTCCAAAAATCCAAGAATGTGATTTACTTAGTGAATAAGGTTGCCAAAGCTAAAAGTAAAAGCCCTAGGTGGCTGGAACAACATGGTGATGTTGAAAACCTAGTTATTAGGATCTCTTAAATGACGAATATATATATAGTTGAAACAGAGATATGCAGAAGTGTGCAAGACCCCATTCTCTTTTGCTTGAAAAAATTTAAACTCATTGTTTATGGCACTTTTGGAGGCTTGAAATTGTTAAAGAGCATAATGTTTATTAGGGAATTGCATTTTATTTATGTACTCCTAAATACTATTGTTAAGACTCTTAACTTGTAAGTTTTTTCCTTATAATATAAAGTGGGTGATTTACAAAGTTTAGCTTTAAAAATAAAAAAATAATTTATTAATTGAATTAATAATTAAACGGTTATAAGATGAAAAGTTGTTACCTATACAGCAACCCCTTGAATTGTCTTAATATTACATTGAGAATATATTACATATACATTGTTGTATATGTGGAGCTACTTGTTTAGCATAAGGTGTATATTTGTGGATAAATTTTATGTGCATATGAGGCCATTATAGGAACAAGGGAAGATAATACTAATAAATAGGTTCTTGTTATATCTTTATTTATATAGAAAGATGTAAGTTTCCTCAATATTGAATGATCTATTTTGGGGTTTTTGGCTGAAAGGCTTTCCCTATGTTAATTCTGTGTACTGTGTTGGTATTGTTTTAACAGTTAACCAGTTTTTACCAACCAATGTTATCCGGGATTACTTGAGTTATTGAATCCATTATAATTACTTATTAATTCTATCCTTTACCATATCTTTCCAAATCAAATGCCCTTGAGGAAAATAATTTAAATCCAACATTTTGTTGACTCATGGTAACATATCAATCTATATATGGTTTTCTTTTCATTTCATCATATTGCCAGTTACGATATAAAAGAGCATCAGGCATGATAGATAAATATAAAGAAAGGTTGGATAATAAGTAAAATAAATAATTCATTGTATCCAACTTACTCTATTTAAAAGCATGGTTATGCATGTATCAAATATTATTATCAATTTGAGAAAGTGAGTTGTTATTGCAACCTTTGAATTGAATGTTGAAGTTTCTCAAAATACTACAAAAGTCTCACAATTCTCTTGAAGGCTCTATTTGAGCAATTAACCTATAAATCCCTACATGGAATATCCTATGTAAAACTCTTAGTCGTCAATTCCAAATAGAATGCAATTGTAATTGAAATCCTCAAATTTTAAGCATTTATTTGGAATTGGGGATTGGATTTTTGTGACATTAAGGCCCTAACAAATGGACATTGTAATGGATAATTGTCGCTCTAAAAAACTGTCCAAGGAGCAATCTTGGAAGGGATAGCTCACCCATTATTAGGAGGAATTCTTTTTAAGTTTTTATGACTCTTTGACTATATTAGTTTAGTAGGTTGATTATTTACTACTTGAAGAAGCATGAAAAATCCTATCTACTAATATATGAATATCTCAATTTCTTAATTATCTTCTATTAGAGTGGACTTCAATCCTTTAAAGAAGTCGACTCTAGTACCCTTTTTTCATTTTTTTTGGAATGTTTATATTCCACGATTGTCACTATTTTATTCTATCTCAAGCTAGATATGCACAAGTTTGCTTTAAAATTTTGTTTGATCATAAACCTATTGCTACACCTATTTAAGTAGGAATCAAATTGGATCCTAAACCATCATGTGAAAGGCCATTTTTTAATAACCCCCACAGGGCATTAGCCCAAATCCACAAATTTTTTGCAATCACTCAAAATTTAACCCTTTTAGATCATCAAGTTCCCAATGTGGGCAAGGTTTTCATATAAAGATTAGAACAAGGACAATAGAATTAGTTGAAAAATATTGGTGGCTAGCCATCCAATTTACAATGTACACAAATCATACAATCAATCAAGCCAAAATGGCTGATAGTGAATGCAAATTTTGATCAAGTCAAATTGGCTGAATACAAGCAGAATTGTATCAATACCAAAATGGAAGACTAATTCATCCAATTCTGATAAATGACTTGTAAAGTGGAAAATGTATTGAAAATTAAAGAGGATCTAGTGGATGTACTAACTAGGATCTTTTACAATGAGAGAAACATGGATTCAATGGTAAACTGTCTAGGATCTTCGGAAATTCAAAGAAGCAATGATTTCTCTTAAATAACCACATTAGGAAAACTTACCAAATAGATAAACAACATTTTAGAAGGAAGGCATTTTGTCAAACAGTTGGTATGAAACTGAAAGCACATAAATTATTACTTGGAATGAGAAAATGAAACCTTTGAATGATGTAATACATTGATAAGTCAACACCCCATTGCTGTTCTGCTTGATAACCATTAAAATCTGCCCAATATGCTGATGAAGACTGAGATTAATCTAATCTGGTATGCATCTCTGACAAAATATGTGAAATAATACCAAAAATTGCATTGATCAGCACCAATATGGTGCTGCAGGTCTGGAAAACACCTTCTAGGAGATTGCAGCCCAAGGACTATGTTGACATTGTACAGCCGATGTGGTGGAAACCAAAGGCTAAGATAAAGGCCTGAGTTAGTATGGTATGTTTGGGATGGGATATACAGCTCCTTTTTATACCAAACATTGAATGGAAGTCAGCACACATCAATTAACAATTTAGAGATTTACTTTCATAGGCTGCAATAGGAAAAATAAGAAATTATTAATATGATTTGCCCCTACAAGGACTGTATGGCCTGGTATTAATGAAAGCAGCAAATAAAGTAGTCCTTCCTTGGTTTGTATGACCAATCAACATAAATATATGAGCTATTAAATCAAATTTCAATATCCTAGAAATATTGAATTCCAAAGTCATGAAGGGTGATTACCACATATAGTCAAAATGGAGTCTGGAAGCCTAGCACTCAGCCAAACAAGTCGCGCCCAACCTGTTAGGGGTAAGTATGACCTGCAAGGAGAGTATACACAAATTCTACACTCAAACTGAACGACGGGATATAAAGCATTAGATATGCCTTTTGCATAATATGGTTGGGTTGATAGCTTTGTTTTGCAGCAGTACGGCAAGGGAAGGTACAGAGATTGTTCACAAATAGATACTAGAGCATCGCTAATATAAATATTAACTCAAACCAAAATTGTAACATGAAGAAATGATTGAAACGTCGCTAAAAATTGGAAATAACCCTGAAATCAAGATCTATTGAGCAAATTGTCAATCTGCGTATGGAACTACACTGAAAAATTGGAAGTTTTCGTCCTCAGGAAGAAAAGAAGATGAACACACATTCATTCTTGAAAAATAAGATTGTTTCAAAAAACATGATGAATTTTTTTGAAAAAATTTCTCCTATTTATAACCCTTTTTTTTGAGGAAATAAAATATTATTATTTTATTTTAATGAATATTCGTCAAAGTTATAAAGAATATAATTTAGTGCCCTTTTTAAACACCTTTTTGCACTATGCGTTAAGTGACATTTAAAATAATCACTTAAAACACTTTTTTAAATAATTAAATATAAGTTGTCTTTTAATTTTTACTTTTCAACAACTTATTTAATTATTTAATTAATTTCACCTTTTTACCATTCCATTAGTCTGCAGGAAAAATTATGAAAATTAAGCTAAGAGTCATAGTGAACTTATGCTTGAGAAGGGGACATGACACCATTCTATCATGTATAAACATTTTGCAAGGAATTTTTTCACTATAAAGTAGGTATTACATCCAGATTTATGTAAGACCCTTATATGGATCATTGCAAAATGGTTAAAAGAACATTAAAAGTGTATTAAAGGTATAATTAATTATTCTTTTTATTCCTTCTGCACCAAGAATAAAAATGTATTTTTCTGTTGTGATACTAACTATGCTGGTTATCCTATCAATAGGAAATACACCTCTGGCCATGTCTTCAAAATATGGTGCTGGTGTTATCATATGGATGGAGTAATACTTAAAATGCAATCTATTGTGGCTCAATGTAGAAGTGTAATAGAATTGGCAAAGCAATCAATGTGGCTTACAAGGTTATTGATGAGCTTCATATGGATACTAGTGAAAGTACCACTTTATTATGAGATAGCCAAAAGTTGTATCGCTCTTTCCAAAGGCTCATGTTCAACATCAAAGAGCAAAGCATGTTGAAGTTTATGTGCACTTCATTCAAGGAAATGTTTTCAATAGTGAAATTACTCTCGAGTCTATTAATCTAATTATCAGGTTGTAGATATATTGTGATTGTGGTGGCTTGGGTTTGGATCACAGCAACTAGTAAGCAAAAACTTTATGCATTGCTTCTATTACAATGCTTGGCTGCAAGAAGTTTCCTTTGAGGGGGTGTTCATGACAATGACACCTCCTAGTGGCTAACTCTGCATGTAAGGCATAAGGGTACTTGTAAGACCTATGGGCATTGGATAAGACCTAACGATACATGTAAGCCCTACACATATTGTATGTAAAACTTGGCATTTTACATGCTTTATATGTAAGTCCTATGGGCACAATGTATGTCTTCCTCATATTCCTTCTTCCATTTGTACAAGCATTGTATATAAGAACTATGGGCATCATATGTAAAACCTATGGGCATTAGTATTGTAATAAGAATCTAGGGGTTGTTTTGAGGAGAACCAAGCTCTAGTAAGAAACTTTATAAGACCTGTTACATTATTTTGAGAAAATTCGGATTTCAATTATGACAAGAGGTTTACCATGTAATTTGGAATATATGATCTTCATCTTGGCATATATTTTATCCTTGTGGCATGCTTGTCAAAGAAGTCTTGCATTTTTGAGGAGCTTTATCTTTTCTCTCTAAAAAGAACTAATAGCATGGAACCCCTATAAACATTAAAGGGGAGTGTTAAAAGAGTATAATCTTTATTAGGGGATTGCATTTATTGATAATTGACAAAGTTTGGATTTATAAATAAATAACTAATTTATTAATTAAATTAATAATCAAAATGTTATAAGGGAAAGGTTGCGACCTATATATTGACCTTTTGGATCGTCTGAAATATAAGCAATCATTTTGAAAGATTATATTACATATACATTGTTGCATGTGTATAGGCACTTGTAGAGCATAAAAGGTGTAATGAGCCGGACCAATTTTTTTTTGTTTTTTCAATAAACAATTCAGCTCAATCACAACAGTCACCCATTAAGGTTAGCCCAAAACCAAACTCTGCTGGAAAGTAACTCTACGCCAAGAATGCACACACAACTCAGGATGAGATTGGTGTTGACATATGGCACTGAGGGTCGTTAGAAGCAATTGAAGGAAATACAATGATGAAGGAAAGCTCAACACCAAGTATGTGCTCTCCAAACCCAAGGTGGGTATGGTGCTACCATATGGCGGAGGAACAACTGAAAATGATGCAATGCTGAAAAGTAAACTCACACCAAGCATGTGCACTCCAAATCCAATACGAGAATGGCGCTATCATATGGTGGAGAATCTATTGATAACAATGCAATGCTGAAAGTAACTCAATCAACAAGCATGTGCACTCCAAGCCCAAGGTGAGCAAGGCGCTATCATATGATGATGAGGATCTATGCAATACAATGAAAGACTGAGCGGGACCAATCTCTTCCACAACCGTGGGAATTACAATATACTAAGCAAATACTAGTCTCTTCCACTAACGTGGGAAAATATGAAATTGCAAGAATTAAAATAGCTGAATAGTACTACTGTAGCAGCCTTACAATATGAGTTTCTCCTGCAAAGATCATTGTATTTGAAATGTCTCAATGATGCAATGAAGTATTATATATCTCCTATCATCAAATGACTCAACCCACACAAAACCCAACCCAAAAGATAAACTTCTACAATCTGATTTTGACAGACTAGCAATTGAAAATGCACAAACCAGCAACTACAAAACTCACTAAAATGCTCGTAACTTCCTCAAAACTACTCCAAATGACGTGAGACCAAGTGCAATGAACTCCTAGGAAGATGGCGATCAAGTTAGGACCAAGAAATGATTGCAACAACCACTCAATGAATTATCTAAACATTTGCCAGGCATGACGAAGTAGAGCGGTCTCAAGAAGAGCGACTTCTGCAAAATAAAATCCAAATCTTCATTTTAAAATTTGAAACTCTCCAAAAGGGGGCGCCTAGGGATGACATTGACATGTGCAAACTACCCAGAACAATATAAAATTTATTCCATGACTTATGAATAAAAACTATTTTCAGCTATGAGTGGACCAGCAATTCAAAAACTATCAAAACTACAAGAAACTCAAATACAATGTGCTCAATCTGCTCTCAAGAGTCGAGAACAACCATCATCTTAGCTAGTTGCTATCTTTCAAGCAAGAAACTAAGCCAAAGCTAGGAGGTATGCATTCCTCGAAGCAACTCACTCACCATTCCGGCAGCATAACAATGTAGTAGACAAGAGATGATCAAAATGAAGACTTGTTGTGACCTTTTCACACATCGCCTCATTCAAGATGGGGACCCTAATTTTGCTCCATTCTGGTCTTTTGGCTTTGGTTTTTTGTCTCTCTCTCTTCGTCTGTCTCTTTTCTATGGTCTGCTTTTTGAGGACGTTCCCGTCTGTAAGCTTAAACGTGGGATTTGACCAAGTCTGAAAATTAGGGTTTCATCTTTCCTGGTCAGTTCAAGGTTGAATAAATTGAAAATTGAGACCAACATTGATGTCAGCGCGCTTCCAGCAAGCTTCCACTAAATTTTCACCAGATTCTGAGGAACTTACTATTTTTAGTAAGTGTGAAATTGCAGTGATCCTCACAAGATTTTCGAGATTCCAACAAAGAATAATAAACATCTCGTGAGCACATTGGGTTATTCGTGTGCAAAATTTGAGCTAAAACAAAGTAACTTCTATTTTAGCAAATTCGTACCGAGCTTAATTTCGTAATCGATACGAAGTTTCTTTGCATGTTGGCATATTCCTTCTTAGGTTTTTCGAGACGAACGATATAACATGCAAAACGAAACGACAACTTTCAGAATTTAGTCTTCCGAGGCTATTTTTAGGGTTTGCATGTCAGGGTTTCTTTTGCATGTCGGATGATTCCTTGTGGGTTTTTCGAGACCTAAGCGGTGGTATGACATGCAAACAGAGATAATCACTCAATAAGGAACTTACTATTTTTTAGCGGTCGCGTCCGGCGACCACTTCCAGCATTGGGGAATCACGAGCTGATGCGCCCAATGCACAGCGAGAAAGCGGAGACAAAGCGTGAGAGATCATTTGAGTATTACACACATGCGAGGCGAGGTTAGGGTTTCCGGCCGAGACCCAAAAGAGGCGTCAAGGGTCCAGAATTTTTCGAAAATGCGATTGTAAACCACCCAGCACGATCGGCGTCCTTGAACTATCTGGCACGGTAAAATTTCCGAAGTCAAAAGCGGAGCACTTACTATTTATAGTAAAAGTCAATTTGAAACTGGCTAAAATAGTAGGTGGTATGCGTTGATATCAACGGTCGAGGTCCGCGCGTGGTGAGGAGTGCCCCATTCAAATTTCAAAATAATCGGAGCAGTGGAGCTATCAGAAGCAAGCAGTTGCTATTTATAGCAAATCATCTTCAGAAACATGCTAAAAATAGCAGGGTGATCAAAAATAGCAGTGTCAACAGGGTAACAAGGTCGTGAGGATGCAGTGTTTAAAATTTCAAATCGTTCTGAGCTTCGGAGATGCAAAATCAAAGGGCTTACTATAAATAGCAGGGCATGAAAACAGGCGAAAACGAGAAAAAAATTCTAAGTCTGGAACTCCATCCTGCAGCCATGGCAAAACACGCCCAGGCAGATGAGGAGGCATGGAAAATTTCTAAGTATGAAGCTCGTCCTCCACCATGCCCAGAATGCACCCAAGGGAAACTGGAGAAAGCATAAAAAAATTTCTAAGTATAAGTTTCAGCCTGCTCAAGGGGTAAAATGCGCCCACCTTGAAGAAAGAAAGTTGGAAATTATTCTAAGTGTTAAAAAAATCCACCTCCTATGCCAGAATGCGCCCATCTTGGCCTTGAAGCATGAAAAAATTTCTAAGTTAGAAATATCCTCCTCCACTAGTAAAATGCGCCCACTTTTAAGAGGTAGTGGCATAAAAAAAAAATTCTAAGTAGTGAGGATATCCTCCACCCCCTTTGAAATGCGCCCAAGCTGCATGGTAGAATAAGTTTGAAAAGGACAAGTCAAGGCGTCAAAATGCTCATCCTCCTCCTAGGCTCAAATGCGCCCAAACAAGGGCATGTGAAGACAAAACGAGGAAGCTCAAGAGTCACGTTGAAGTTTCATTCTTCTCTCTCCTTTGAATGCGCCCATACAAAGTCAAAAGTCAAGGGTGGCGTTTAAAGTTTATCCTCCTTCAAGTATGAAATGCACCCAAGTTAGGGAGGAATTGCTAAAATATTCTAAGTGTGAAATTCGTCCTCCACTACATGCCAAATGCGCCCATCCCTCACCCCCTCAAATGCGCCAAGAGGAAGAGAAAGTCAAAGGATGCGTTGAAATAAAGTTTATCCTCTTGCCTATGAGATATGCGCCATATGAAGAATATGGAGTGAAAAATGGTAAACAAGGGGGAGATTAAAATATACTAAGGCGTTGAGAAAGTTCTCCATGCCACATGAAATGCGCCCAAAGTGCATGAGGTTAGAAGTTAGGTTGATGAATGATGCTAGGCGTTGAAGTTAGAAATATCCTCTTCAAGTGTGAAGTGCGCCTAAGGTGATGTAAGTGTTTCTAGGCGTTGGGATTGCTAAGCCTATAAGGTAAGGGTGGCAATGATAAAATATGAGTGGCGTTGGGATTAAAAATGTCCTTCATGGTACAATATGCGCCCTTGGCATTTAAAAGAAAATTTCTAAGTGAATTGAAACATAAAAAAATTTCTCACCACAAGAGGATGAAATAAAATTTTCTAAGGCAAAAAATTTCAAAAATGCTAAGTGATTCAAATTTTCCAAGGCAAAATATTTTTGGAAAAACGCCTAAGTCTGATGAAGTGATGAATTTTCCTGAAGCCCGAGTGAAGTTGCCAGTGATGAAGTCAGTGATTGCCAGCTCCTCAGGGTTGATAAAATTTTCCAAGTCAGAGCAACAAAATTCTCAGAGGAGATGAAGAAATGAAATAAATTGTTGAAAATTATTTTTCCAAGGTTCAAAATTCCAGAAAATTAAATGAACCCGTTCGTTGGGTACCCATGGGTTCGACGCGTTCTGAAAGAAATCTTCTTCTGGGTATCGAATATTGTCGATGAGGAATGGATTTTAAGGTCTTCCACAGCTTGTCGAGGATTCTGGTATGAAGATTTTAAATGGGCACCAAGCTGATTGAAAATTTTCTAAGGCAAAATGAAGAAAAATGTGTTTTTAAGGTGAAATCCTCAGACGATGAATTTGAAAGGAACTGCCTAGGTGAATTTGCTCAAGTGCTTCGTGGGACTAATCTTCCAGAGCCAGAGATGAATGAAATTGGGTATCAGAGCTCCAGTTAGTGAAATGAATTTCTCAAAGATGATACGCCCTTGAGGAAAATGGGTTGAAAATTTGGCTAAGGCATGAAGAATCATGATGAAGGCAAAAGTTGGCTAGCGAGGGCGATGAACGCTTGGAAGTTGGAGCGTGAAGATTAGGTAAATTGGTTAAGATTATATTATGAAGTGTTCTAATACTCTTCTCCTTGTTTGTTTTGCAGGAAAAACATCAAGACCAAACGATGATGATGAAGCAAATACTCCACGATAAGATTTCAACCTCAGAGGAAGAAAAGATTTCAACCTCAGAGGAAGAAAAGTTGCGAAAAATGGCTAAGTGTTGAAGAAACATTTTCAAAGCTTAAGATGGAGAAAAGGAATGTAAGCTCGAACGAAGTTGAAGAACAACATCAAGAAAGAAGATCAAGGGCAGTGTGAACGCGTCTACAAACGGAATTTTCTAGAAGGGTGGTGGACATTAATGCCTCATTTATTATCCCACTCTCCTTTGTGGCGGTTTTTAGGGCAAATCTTGTTTAGGGCTGAGGTGGCACAATTTGGGCCATCCAGCCGATTGTAATCTAAGCCGTCCGTTGGACTTGGCAAACTATAAAAGGGGGAGTCCCCCTCATTTGTATCTCATTAGATTTAGAGGTAGAAGCAGAGCTTAGAGGAGTAGAGAGAAGTTGATAGAGTAGAACGTAAAGTAGTGTAGATTGAAAAGGAAGGAAAGTCTTCCCTTTGGATACTTTGTAAGAAGTTGTCATGTATGCTTTCATAATAAAAGAATTTTCATTGATGGTGAATTCTTCTTTGTTGTGAATAGTTGTTGAGGCTTCTTCGTCTTTCCAATTCACGTAGCATCTTGAAGTGACTTAAAATAGTTTTATTTTCATGCAAGTACTTAGCAATTGCGGTAGAAATCGTGGTGCCGATTTAAATAAGGCTTCTCGTCAGTCTATTACCACTAGCTGGCCTCGTTGATCTGTGGGTTCTCATTTCTGGCGGGTCAACTCTGAACTTTGTGAAACTTTAACTGATTATGGCTTTATATGTCGCATGCGTCGTTGTGATGGTGTCTTCATGCTAAATCGTGATCTCAACATCTTAAGTCACTCCTCTGAAGATTGCACCAGTTCCGCGGAAGCTATCCAAAGTGAGGCAAAATGGAGCTTGGTTGAAGCTTGTGAGAATTGATCACCATGTCCCACACCCTAGAGTAGACTAGAACACTCTTATCCCTACACCCTTTAAATTCAGTTCATTTCTGGTTAGAATTAGGAAACTTGTGCTCACCTGTCAAATCATTTGAATTACATGAAAGCCCTTAGTCTACTGTCTATTGTCAGCTGTCGAACAATTGTGTAAGTCCCCTTGACATACCAGCAATATCACATTGAGCCAACTGAGTCTATTCGCACTTAAGGAACCTTGGAGTTGAAAGCATGATCTTACTCGCAATCTTAGCATGCTGAATACTTTGTTCAAGAGAGGATAGAGCATCCGTTGGGAGACTTTATTCTGTGTTGGTGCGGTCTCAAAAACCACGTCAACAAGACCCAACCTCTTCTTATATAGCTTTTGATAAGAACTTCTAGAAGCCTCCAGAAAGTGCGCCCAAATTAATTGAATTTCAAATCCACATTTCCACTTGTATTTGTATTTTATTTAATCTTCAATTATCTCCTTCCTTGGGCGTCCAAACATGAGGAGATTAATTCATTTTTAATAAAATAAAACTCTTCCTCCAAATAGGTGTCCACTTCCTCAAGCAATATTTGGCCTTAGAAATATTTAAAATAACCTTCTGACGAGACATCCACCCCTCAAGACCCCTTTTTAAAACAACTTAAAGTCATACTGCTAGGCCAAGGGGTTAATGTGAAAATATAACATTATTTTAATTAAAAATAACTTATCTCTCCAAAAATGCATCAAAAAACCAAGAATCAACAATACCAATTGAACTGCTTGAAGAGGAAAGCCTGCTGAACTGATGCCAACTGGACTGCTGCCAAAAATAGAATTTACTAAAAATAGTAAATTCAAAATGTTGCTCGGATCAAAGTGAATGCAATACCATTGCGAAGCTTTCTGAAAACCCAGAAGGAATCCAGAATCCAAACAACCAAACTCCAACATGCAAACCCCAAAATCTTCAAAAGAGACCATTAAGCAGTCGGAAACCCTAATTCTGCCTCTGACTAGCCAACAACACACCGAGGATAGGCTATCAATCACTGGAAAGTGTAGGGCTAAAAATGGGGACATTACAAATGGTGTACTTATGAATGCACTTTATATGCATGTGAGGCCATTATAGGAAGAAGGGAAGATGATACTAATAATGTAATAAAACTTTTTGGAATTTTCATAAATATTCAAACTTCTTTGTATTATTTGATTTATGCAAATTGGAACAAATGAGGAATGCAAAACAACTCTATTGACTTGAATAATTTTTTTTAAAAGCCAAGATTTGAAAGCTCAGATTATAGATTGTAACAAAGTATTGAAATCCCATTTACAAATAATCTCCAATCAAAATATCAATGTCATTAATATGTTGTGATCCATTTACAAGTTTAGCAGTTTAGACCTTTTCATGATGTATGGTTGTACAACCAATGGAGGAGAATAGTGTGACAGCTGATATTAACAAAGGTTTAGCAGCTTGAAACTATTATGGCCCCTTTAAGGTACAGTACGATGGTCATGAATAGACATATCACAACAAAAATATGTTACAGCCCCAATGACCTAGTATGGTGGCCAAGTATCAATTAATATAACCATGAATATGTATGACTGACAAACAACAACAAAAATAACATGAATGTGTATGACTACTACCGACAATGGTACGACCTCTATAAATATGGTATGGTAGCCTCAAAACAATAAAGTATGATTTTTCTTGTCTGAAATAGAAAATAAGCTTTGGAGTTTCACAAAGTCTAAAATTGAATGTAAGACTAGAAACTTCAATCACTAATTGAAATTGGAATCAACTGCAATCTTTCAACATAAATTTGTGTAATGTGCACCCTATATTTTTTGTTTGTTTGTTTGCTGCTTCTAATACGTGTTTGCAGTTTTTTGAGGTTTTACAAATAGATAAATCACAACAGCAACAACTAATACAAATTTTTGTGAATAAAGAGCAATAACATCAATTATTCAAGTACACCCACAAACTGAAATCTTTCCAGAATAATTGCAGAAGTTGAACAGTCGTTACAATAGAGTCTAAACATCATATAAATGACTATAACTCATTTAATATTGCATTCTTAACATACCAATTAACTGTTGTTACAGATTGGACTGAAACTGCAGTTCAACCAGCAACCTGGTACTTGATAAATAGCTTGAAATCACCCCAAAACCCTGCTGTCTCACCCTCAATGTGGTTGCTGAGTGTTGCTCTAGTTAAGGTGCCCCCAAAACCTCCAAATAGCAGCCCTAAAACTAGGTGCTAGGGCTCCCACATCACACCCCTCTAGGAAGATGTACGGCCTGACTAGGAGGGGTATGGCCAGCCAAAAGAATGATTTTTAAAACTGAAAATGGTGCCTCCAATCTTCTGTTCATTCCTCTTCAATATGCTCACAAATTTCTGATTTGAAACCCCTTGAAAACTCAATGAAATCTGATCAATGGAGTTCTGAATAACTCTGAATGAAGTTGCCTGTAAAAAATCCACTAGGACTGATCTTTCACAATCAAAGTGGATGATCGCTGTAAGGGTTTTCATCCTTACAAAGCAGCTAGTTCAACTTGTGTGTTCTCAAAATATTTTCCAACATATTCTTCAAATGGTAAGTGGAGTTGTAACAATACCTTGGGTTCACAAGTTGGATACCTTCTTAACTCTTTGGCCTATGGCAGAGGAGGATGCAATCAAATTTGTAGCCTTGCACCTGGATGGAGTAGCTCACGATTTGTGGCACCATGGGATGGTCACCTTGCAGCATCACCTCTTATCGGGAATTCACTGATAGGCTGATTGAGCTCTTTGACAGAAAAGACCCAAAGTTATATTTCAGAGATCTTGCTCAGTTGAAACAAGTGGGGAGTTTGGAGGTGTATATTAGTGATTTCTAGAGGCTTTCAGTTATGGTCCCTAACATATCCGAAAGAAGGTTGGTCATTTTGTTCATTAAAGGCTTATCTGAACCATTGAGAGGATGGGTCAAAGAATTTGATCCCCCTTCACTTCAGGAGGTTATGAGGAAAGCCAGGAGTATGGAGCTTGCAGCCCCAAAGAGCATGTAATGTCCCCTTTTTAGCATGCTCAGGTTTGCAGATGGTTTAGCCTATAATTCTGACCCTCGTAGGCTAATGAGGATGGTTAGGGGGTCTTCTGGGGATTGTATTGTTTCTAGTGTTTAGAAACTAGTAGCTTTGGCTTTCGTTTGAAGTCTCTAGGACTCCGTATGCTCAACTTACTATTTATAGTAAGTCAGGAATGGATAGAGAGGGACCCTTACTATTTTTAGTAAGGTGTGTGGTCGTATGCAGCTCCATCAGCTCAGCTTCCATTTCAGACGACACTCAGAAATAATGAGTATTCATGGAGATATTAATGTTTATTTAGCTTAAATAAACATTAATTATTTAAAAGATTATAATATTAAGTTATAATTTAACTTAATATGGGTCAAGGCATCATAAGAAGGGGCCATTTATTTAATTAATTTATGGGCACTCAACCCAAAGTGGAGACTATGGTAAATTAAATGAAATATTATAATTTCATTTTTAATGTTAAATGGAGCTTTTTGGAGAAAATCGACCCTCATGAAGAATTATAAATATTCATTGAATAAGAAAATAAGTCATTCGATTGAGCATTGGTGTTGATGAGTTTTGTCTGAGAGAGGAAGCCAAGGGTTTATGAATCAGTTGGCCATTGGAGAACGATAACTCTTCATTGTTGCAACCTTTTGAAGTAGTGAAATATCTACTGAATTTGGCTTATAGGAGGACTTCATTTAGAGGTTCTAATTGTGCAAAAAATTAGAGATTGTAATAAGGGTTTTCAAAGCATAATAAAGGGAGTTTCAGAGTTAGATTGAAGAGGAGAGACAAGGCAAATCATTGGTGATTATTAACAGCAATTCAAGAAGAAATCAATTTGCTCTTAAGCATTAGTTTGCAGCCATAATTGCAGCAAGGCGGTGCAGCCTTGAGAAGGGGCAATTTGTGTATTGGAGGGCAAAGAAAAATCCAAAAAAAATTGAGGAAGGTCGCCCAACATTGGAGATCACTACAGCAGCAAGTTAAAGGAAAATACTCCACCAATTGGAAGAATCGAGATATTTCCCTGAAGTGCTTTTTTGGTTGCAACAGCAAACAACCATTAATCTCTTCACTTTCATGTATGATTGAAAATTATTTCTTCCTTTGAGATTAGTCAATAAAAGGAAAGAAATAAAGTGCTGCTATTTCCTATGGTTATTTGTCCTTTTGCATTTGATTTTATGTATTTCGCATCATTATTTCAAAAGTACAAAAAACAAAACCTTTGAAAATACAACAATGCAAAAAAAAAAACCAAAACAAACACCAGCAGTTGGGGTTAGACGAGTTCTTACATTGGTATCAGAGCCTCAATCTTGCCATCCTGGAGGGTTGAAGGTTCACATGAGAAGTCGCCACAAATATTACACTCACAGTAAAGGAGAACCAGAAGAAGAGTGGCAAGAGGATAATCCATTTGCAAAGGTACCATTGGCAGAGATGGGTGACAGGGCAGAAGAGGGTTTACACAGGAATGAAAGAAGAAACAAGGATAGGGAGAGAGAGCAGGAGATGATCCAGGAGGAGTCTGCATTAGCTGATGACTCCAGTGGTTTAAAGTTGTATGCTTTAGATCAGCATGGTGGTGTTGTCCAGTTTGTGAACAACCCCTTGTTTGAGGCAAATGTTACATCGTCTTATGACAACCCGCTTTTCGGGTTAGATGCTGATTCCACTATTGACCCGGACTTTGAGATGAGTGTTGATTGTAGTGTTTGGGATCCTTCTAGTGCATCGGGGTTTGTCTCAAGGCTCGCAGAGGAGTTTTCTGAGGTATACACAGTGAGGAGTGCATATAGTTTCACTTTTGACCCTTGTGTGCATGACCTATTTCAGATGCACAGCCTTGTGGCGTAGGCACTTGACAGCGGTTATGACAGTTTGCCTTGCGCAAAGTATGAAAGCAAAAATGGATAGTCTTTTGAATCGCTTCCTCTCGAGACTCATACTCTTGCAACACTAGATGACAAGTTTGAGTTAGCTCAGCGGGTTTAGCCAATTGTTTTGAGGAGGGGGTTATAGAAGCAGTTTGATGATATTAGGGACATTGCACAGTTCTACCCATGGGATCCTAGTGGAACAATCTTACAGAGGAGTATTGATTGGCAGTTGAGATTGCTTGGGGACAAGCAATTTCAGGGAGGGTGGACTGTAATGTCCCCTTTTTAGCATACTCAGGTTTGCGGATGGTTTAGCCTATAATTCTAACCCTCATAGGCTAATGAGGATGGTTAGGGGGTCTTCTAGGGATTGTATTGTCTCTAGTGTTCATAAACTAGCAACTTCAGCTTTCGTTTGAAGTCTCCAGGACTCTGTATGCTCAATTTACTATTTATAGTAAGTCAGGAATGGATAGAAAGGGACCTTTACTATTTTTAGTAAGGTGTGTGGTCGTATGCAACTCCATCAACTCAGCTTCCAGTTCATACGACACTCAGAAATAATGAGTATTCATGGAGATATTAATGTTTATTTAGCTTAAATAAACATTAATTATTTAAAAGATTATAATATTAAGTTATAACTTAACTTAATATTGAGGGTCAAAGCGTCATAAGAAGGGGCCTGTAAATGTAAACAAATCTTCAATCAAATTGGGAGACTAAGGGACTTATGAAAATTCTAAGTGTAAGAATTCTTCTCAAACTTCTATGTTCAGATTTTCGATTTCCAGATTTTATTTATACTGAATGTGCTGATTGCAGAATATTAATCGATTTCTATATCTGCATATCAAAGAAGGATCCGCCATAAATAAGTGAGGAGACCTGCCCCTAAGAGGCACGTCTCATGAGAGGACGTGTCTCCACAAGTGGAGACACGCCCACTCATGGGACGTGTCCTTTAGGGCACAACTTATGATAAAAGTTGTTTATCATTGTTTAGTATAACTCATATATACCCTTCTACAAGGTGGCGGATGAGTAAGTAAATTCCGATTGCAGAATATAACATCATATATATAATTCGAATTTTATATGTATGCTCATAAATTCGATTGATATGTTTTCCAAAAATATTTTAATATAAATGATAAACTTTGATCAAGTATGAATGATGATGATGCTTACAACAATCGTCCTTCATATCTGACCGAAGCTATCATTCATTAACACTCCCTCTTAGCTAGGGAAGATATTTCAAATCAAATAAGTAGAGATATCACCTTAACATGTGATATCTAAGACATGGTATGATTTCTCAATATTGTCAAGTCACATGACATTCTTCATAACATATCTTTATTATGGTATGTGCACTGACATCAAGTCACATGATGTCTACCATAATTCATGGCATATCCATGGATATAAATATCCACCATGATTATCTCTTAAGGATCACAATGATCTACAAATGATATCAAGTCCCATGATATCAATAAGAGATACTATCATGACATGTCCACCAATATCAAGTCACATGATATCTATCATGATAGTTTTATCATTGTAGAGTCGCCACTTTACAATGTCAATATAAGTGTTCATTATTAGAAAGACCGCCACCTTCAATAATGTACACAAGGAGTATATCTTATGTCATGAGTCACACACATGACAAAGCATTTCCATACATTAAAACACATCTTTATATATTAGTACAATTTACAAACAATTTGTATTTCAAATATAAATAACAAATTACATTTCCAACCATACTCAAGTTTTCCCTAAGTGTTCTACTTTGATTCGAGAGAGGCTTCAAGTATGAAATGTCTTTGATCATTTGTACTAATATATCTTAACCTAACTACTCTTCCTTTCCACCATATCGCTACATAATGATAGGATCTCACCGTGCTTAGATCTATCATGGCATGATTTACGAGAGTTTGATGCAACTCCATTATCACAATGAATAATTGTAGGATTCAAGGGCTCACCAAAGAGTCCTATTAAGCAATTTCCCATTTAAGCCAAACCGGCTTCTCTTTGCTCCCATTGAGGCTGCAATGTATTCAACTTCGTTGAGCTCAGGCTATTGAAGATTGTTTTCTCGCGAACCAGAGATCATATAGTTGATCCTAAATCAAGCAACATCCTGATGTGCTTTTCCGATCGGTTACATTTCCAGCCCAATCTGAATCAGAGTACCCATGTAGATCTAGTTGATCATTCTTGTAAAGAAGACCATATCTAATAGTGCCTTGATGATATCTCAAAATATGTTTCACAGCCATTAGGTGAATTTCCTTTGGCTCACACATGAACTGGTTGAGAACATTCACTGCATAGCAAATATCAGGTCTGGTGTTGACCAGATACATCAAGGATCCAATCATCCGCTTGTAAAGGGTTGATCTCGACACTTGATTCTTGCTGCTTCTTTCTCTAATCGTAGCGGTTGGTTTCCATAGGTGTAGACATCGGTCTACAGTCCAACATTCCAAATCTCTTCAGAATATCAATAGTATACTTTCCTTGGTTTAGTATAATGCCCTCTGATTTCTGCCATACTTCTAAACCTAGGAAGTAGTGTAAAATGCCCAAGTCTTTCATGTCAAAGTCTGAAGTTAGATCCTTCTTTCCTTGAGCAATGAGATGATCTTCTCCTGTTATCAGTAGGTCATCAACATATAAAATAATTATCAACATATCACCTTTAATTACCTTAAAGTAAAGATTAGGGTCTGCATCATTCTTGGAGAATCCCAGTCCCAAGAGGTAGTTGTCAATTCTTTCATACCAAGCCCTGGGAGCTATTTAAGTCCATACAATGCTTTCTTTAGTCTACATACATGTGAGTCAGGTTTATGTATCACAAAACCTTCGGGCTGTTCTAGATAGACTTCCTCTTCAATGGTTCCATTTAAGAAGGCAGTTTTTACATCCATTTGATGAATCTTCCAGCCTTTAGCTGCTGCAATGGCTATCACTGCTCTCACAGATGTGTAACGGGCAACAGGTGCAAATGTTTCTTCATAATCAATGCCTTCCTTCTGTGAGAAACCTCTTGCCACAAAACGTGCTTTGTATTTTTCTATACTTCCATCAGCAGCATGTTTGATTTTGAAGAGCCATTTAGAAGAGACAACAGATTTCCCTTTTGGTCTAGGCACTATATCCCATAAATCATTCTTTAGAATAGACTGATATTCCTCTGTCATTGCATCCTTCCATGCTTGATGTTGGAAAACTTCTGTAACATTGACAGGTTCTGAGTTTATGATGTTGTTCATTAGAGCAACATAGCTAGAGAAACGTTTGGGTCTTTTACTCTCCCTGAACGTTCCTTTGGGTGCTACATGATCCTCTGCTTCTTTGATCATCTTTCTGGCCCAAAGTGGTCTATTTTTGCCGTTGTCATTTGTATTTGTTGTGACCTTTTCACACATCGCCCCATTCAAGATGGGGACCCCTAATTTTTGCTCCATTCCGGTCTTTTGGCTTGGGTTTTCTCTCTCTCTCTCTCTCTCTGTCTCTTTTCTGTCTGCTTTTCCGGGGATTTCGTTCCCGTCTTTGAACTTAAACGAGTGAAATTTGACCAAGTCTGAAAATTAGGGTTTCATTTTTCCTGGTCAGTCCAAGGTCGAATGAAGTCAATAAATTGAAAATTGAGATTAACGTTGTTGTCAGTATGCTTCCAGCAGGTTCTCAGCAGACTTTCATCAAATTCTGAGGTACTTACTATTTTTAGTAAGTGTGAAATTACAGGCAATTCGCCAGCATTTTTAAGATTCCGACAGTCACACGACATTCAGAGCGCATCAAACTGCTCATGTGCAAAATTTGAGCGAAAACAGACAACTTACTATTTTTAGCACCAAATTCTCGTGGCTCGATGTAGAAGTTCTTCTTTGCATGTTGGCATATTCCTTCGGTTTTTCAAGACCTTCGCGATGATATAACATGCAAAAACGGTGATCTACAACTTTCGTGAGTTTAGTCTTCCAGGCTATTTTAGGGTTTGCATGTCAAGGTTTCTTTTGCATATCGGTGATTCCCGATGGGTTTTTCGAGAGTCACGATGGTGGGGACATGCAAACAGTATCCTCCGCTATGATCTGTTTTGGCAACTTCGCACGAGATGGCTTAGGAGTGCTCATCCAGTGGGTGTTAATTGTGTCCATGCACCTCTCGAATGTGGAAGCATACACCCGCTCAGCCCGTTCTCTGGACTTGTAAATCATGTTCCTGTGCACCGGGATCCCGAAAGCTTCACCAATGGCCGCCGGAGTGAGATTGGCAAGCACTTGGCCATCTGGTGTCGTGATCGACCGGTGTTCCTTCTCGTAGCAATTGGCGCACTCCATTATCAGCTCCGAACACTGAATGGCTGGCGGAAAACCAGCAGCTGCATATAATCCACTGCGGACGATGTTGTGCGAAGTGACCGAAGCCCGATGACTTCCAATTCCAAACAGCCTATTCTTGAAGGTCTCCAGGTTGACAGAGCCCAAATTAGTGTCCGTCAACTTGCCCAGCTTTGAAATAAACTTTGACTCTGGCATGAACATTTTGCTGAGCTTCTTGATCACAAATTTCGTCTTGAGGGGCACCATTAACCTTTCCTGTCCTCGCCTACCATCTCTCTTTCAAGCTCTCAACAACTTCCTCCAATCAGCAAGGGGCGTCCTCTTTACTTCAGCAAATACCTCTCAGCAACTCAAGGCGTACCTCCCTTTTACTTCAAATTTGATTAACTCTCAAGTGCGCCTCTTCAGCAAACGCAATTCCTCAGCAAAATTCGAATTCCTTCAAGCCTCAGCAACTCACTGCAATGTTTCACTCTCAGAGCAAGTTCGACTTCTCCAGCTGTGAAAACAAGTGAAAAACCTCTCCATTTTATAGCTAAAATTCGAATTCTAGAAGAAGTTAATTTTAGCCAGTGCCATTAAACTCCACTACTCCACTTCACGAATTCGAATTTTCCCTCTCTGGTGTTTCTGACACTTGTCTCCAGTCGTCGGGAATATTATTCTTCTAGAAACTTGACTTTGACTGGCATTTTTGAATTCCTTTTTGAAAAATTTAATTTAAATTCATCATTTTTTACTCACCAGCCGGAGCTCTGTTACTGGAATTCGAATTTAAATTCTCTTCTGCTCTGGAAAATTCATCTTCGAAGGATTCAAACAAAATTATCTAGGCAATTCCTCTTGGACTCATCATTCGAAGAAAATTCATCTTGAAAGCACATTTTATTCGTTTTTGCCTTAGAAAATTTAAAATTCTCCCTTAGGAAAATTCACAATTTGAGCACTGATTAAATTCTTCACTGAAAGAGTGTCGGCGAAGCCCAGAAGACTTGGAAATCCGTTCATCATCACAAATGTTCAATACCCAGAAGCAATTTTTCTTCAGAACGCCTCGAATCCATGGGTACCCAACGAACGGGTTCATTTAATTTTTCAATTTTGAACCTTAGAAAAATATCATTTTCATCATTTAAATTCGTTCTTCGCCTGTGATCACTCTGTGTTGCTCCGACTTCTTGAAAAATTTGAATCGTCTTGCATTTCTAACTCCATCACTGAGAAAAGTTGCTCGTGCCTTGGAAAATTTTATCACTCTGATCTCAAGGCGTATTTTCCAAGGGAAAATAATTTGCCTTAGAAAAATATTTTAAAATCATCTAGCACTTTGAGAAGTTTCCCTTAGAAAATTTTGAATCATCTGCCAGTGGAGAGAAATTTTTTTATCAACTTCATTTGGAAGAATTTACTCATTCTCGGCACGCCTTATTTCTCACTTCATACTTCACACTTGAAAGGCAATTTTATTAAAATTTCTAACGCCTTAGAGAATTTAAATTTCACATGTCTTATGAATTTCTCTAACACTTCACCACCTTAGGCGTATCACACTTGAAGAAAATCACGCCTTGAAATATTTCAACGCCTTAGGAAATATTTCTAACACCTTATAACTCCCTTCAACATAGGCGCATACTTATCATTTTACTCTCAACACCTTGAAATATTTCAACGCCTATAGGCTTTAGGCGCCTAGCACACATATGAGGGAAAATCACGCCACACATACCTTTACCACCTCACACGTCCTTGGAAAATCCTCTAACACCTTGAGCGCCTAGCACTTACCATCTTTCACCATGCTTTGGTAATATTCTTCACCTTGATTACCACCCTTAATTACTTTTCACATCCAAACATGGGCGCATTTCCATGTAGGAGGAGGATAAACTTGCCACCACGTCCCTTGTGACCTTTCAACTTCCCGTTTTCGTCTTCACATGCCTAACTTTGGGCGCATTTTGCCTATGGAGGAGGACGAGATCTTTGACTTCTTGACTTTTCTTTCCCCTTGGGCGCATTTTGATGTGTCTAATGGATGAACGCCTTCAGGTGACTCTTCGCCTTCCAAACTTTGTCCTCACATGAATGCATTTGGGCGCATTTTGCCCCTTGAGGAGGATAAGAAACGTTGACCTGTTTGACCCCTTGCAACCTTGGGCGCATTTTGATGCATGAGGAGGATTAACACGTTTGACTTTGCTTTGACTTACTTGTGTTTTGGGCGCATTTCACCCCTGCTACAGGATGGGCGCATTTAGGAGGGGGTGGCGGATTTCCTCATGCCTTAGAAAAAATTTCAACTTTTCTCTTTCAAGTTGGGCGCATTTTGCCCCTGCTGCAGGATAAACATCTTGGACTTCCTTTGACTTTCCTGTCTTGGGCGCATTTTGACCCCTGAGCAGGATAAACATCAGACTTTGAAATTTTATGCCTCTTTAGCTGAGATGGGCGCATTTTGCCAGGCCTGCTGGATGAAGTTCCAGACTTAGGCAAATTTTCATCATCCTTCGCCAGTATCGTGCCCTGCTATTTATAGTAAGTCTTCTCAATTTTGCACTTCTGAAGCTCGGATCAACTTGAAATTTCAAACATAGCTTCTTCATAACCCTATCAACCTGTCGACACTGCCACTTTTAGTCACCCTGCTATTTATAGCCTGTTTCTGAAGGTGACTTACTATAAATAGTAAGCTCATGTTTCTGATAGCTCCCAAGCTCTGATCGAGTTGAAATTTGGATGAGGCGCTCCTCACCACGTGACTGCGTTGGTGACACGATGCATGCAGCTGATTTACTAATTTTAGCCACGTTTCAATTTGACTTACTATAAATAGTAAGTGCTCCGTTTGACCGAGAATTTCACGTGATGGCTTGAAGGATGTCGCGTCAGCGGTGGTTTACACGGTTCGAAGATTTTGACTTTTGATGCCTATTTTGGGCTCGAAATTTGAAACCCTAACTTGCTGCATGCGTATCAAAAGATCTCCGTTTGTCTTTGTTTTCTGCTGACGCACTGCGATCGGCTCGTGATTCGAGGCTGGGAGGGGTTGCCGGACACACCTACTAAAATAGCAAGTTCCTTCTGAGTGAGAATCCTCATTTGCATGTCACACCATCGCGAAGCTCTCGAAAAACCCATCAGGAATCACCTGACATGCAAAAGAAACCTCGACATGCAAACCCTAAAAATAGCCTCGGAAGGCTGAATCCTACGAAAGTAATCGTCTCGATCTTGCATGTTATACCATCGCGAAGGTCTCGAAAAACCCAGAAGGAATATCCAGACATGCAAAGAAAATCCCTGCATCTGGACCCTGAAATTCGTGCCGGAAGCCGGACTGCTAAAAATAGTAAGTCGTCTGTTTTCGCTCAAATTTGGCATGCAAGCAATGCGATACACTCGAATGCAGATGTGATGATCGGAATCTCAAAATAGCTGACAAATTACTCTGAATAGCAGACTTACTAAAAATAGTAAGTACCTTGGAATCTAATGAAAATTGGCTGGAAGCCTGCCGGATGTCTGCTGACAACAACATTAAGTTCGATTTTCAATTTACTTACTTTATCTGACCTTGAATTGACCAGGAATGACGAAACCCTAATTTTAGACTTGGCCAATATTTCGCGTTTAAGCTCAATGACGGACACAACCCCTCGAAAGACGAACACCAGAAAAGAGACAGCGAGAGAGAGAAGAAAACCCAAGCCAAAAAAAAAATTAGGGGGTCCCCATCTTGAATGGGGCGATGTGTGAAAAGGTCACAACAAGTCTCAGCATTATCTGGTCACCCAGGAATCAGTGTCGAAGATGGCCAGTTGTAACTTTGTAGTCAGCTACAAAGTAGGAAGTTAATACAAAGTGCAATATCTTGAGCAAATGGACGCCTATGAGGCCAAGTAATGACTTTTTGAAATCAGTGAAGTTTGCCGATGAATCCTAAAGCTTCATTCGGTTTGTCAACTGAAGTTAAATAATATTTAATATTTATTCTTGCGTTTTTAGCATTAAATGGCGATTTTCTAAAGTTGGCACCCTCTTTATGCTGGAATTCCAAATTGCATAATGAATATTTTATTATTATTTAAATTTTGAACTTCAAGTCAGTCACAGTTCACTGAAGGGGGTCCAATCAGAAGCCTTCTATTTTGGTTAAGGTTTTAAATCTCGCAGTAAACAAGATGGTGCAAATTTTCCTTATTTAAACATGGCGCCATCATTATTCATTCTCACAGCTTCAAGAAAATTCGTAGTTTCTCAAGACAAAGGCGAATTTTCAGAGCAAAGGCGAATTCTTCATCAGTAATCAAGGGCGATTTCATCACACATTCTTTTTGCAGGTTAAAGTTCACATTCATCAGCAAATTTGAAGAACAGGGGCGATTTTCACAGAAGAAAGAGCTTAGAAAAAACGTCTTTTTCCTCCTTGTTTCTCAAATTTCTCTCAAAATACAATTCGCATGTTCCTGAAGTTGATAGAATTTGGCAAGTCTCAACATCTAGATAATTTCTATAAAGCTGCCTCGAATTGAAATCGTGCGCTTGATTTTTCAGGGATTTTTAACTCCAGAACATTCATTCTCGAGTTTCTAATTTTCTCAACTGAAAACTCTTTGCATGGTTGAGTAAAAGTTAGATTTTCGCATTTCTGACGTTCTGGGTTGTCTTAGAATCTTTTTCTGGACAAAACCAATATCTCAGATTTTCACCAAAAATAACTCTTCAAAAGGCTATTTTTCGCCTCAGCAGGCTATTTTTAGCTTTCTAGAAATCTTGTCAGAACATAGTCAAGTTCACAGTCAACAGGCGAGTTTTTCAGAATGCAGTACACTCGGCACGAATACAGGACCAAAACAGTCCTTACTCACGACTTCATCGAGACAGTTGAGACGAATCTTCACAAGGTGCTGCCAGAAGCAGTTCTAGATCCAATTAAGATCAGAGGTTCGATTATTCAGAACATTCAGCAGTCCGGGTTACCGGGTTATTGGAGGCAGCTTCCATACCTATCTCTGTTCATTGTATTGATTTCGTGATGTCTTGTATTAAGCATTACAATTCTACTACTCGTGAGATAGTGTTAGTAGATGGACGAGTTATTTGCAGTCTCAAGCCTTTGGACGTTGAAAGAATTTTTGGTATACCTTAGCACCCGAATAGTCTAGTTATTTCTATGGAGCAGTGCGAGCATGTAATGTCCCCATTTTGCGAGCATTAGAGTTCATAAGGATTAGCCTACCATTTGACCCTCGTAGGCTAATAGTTATGGATAGAGGGTCTTCTGTGGCAGTTACCGGTGATTTGGAGACATTACTCTTCAGCTGGATTTAGGTTTTGGCCTTTGCACGGGTTATTTGACTCAGATTGGCACACTTACTATTTATAGTTACTATTTTGGGAGAGTCAGGGTTCCTATTAATAGAAAGACACCTGAGCAGAGCATATTGGCAGTGTCGACCTTGATTGGGCCTTTGCAACTGTTTCTAGACTCAGTTTCACATAATTACTATTTATAGTAAGTCACTGTTCAAGGTTTCTATTTTTAGACAGGCATCCAATCACATGGAGAACAGGGAGAGTTGACTCCTGGCTCAGACGGCTTAACAATCAGACAAGTACATCAAGAGATATTAAAGTTTAAGTGACTTATGTGATTTATTTAATATTTTAATATTATTATAAAGTTATAAAGTAACTTTATAATAATAAAGTCACTTTAATATAATAAAGTGCGTTAAGTGAATAATTTAATGTGGGAATAAATCTTTTATCCCACATTGGCCAGGAAGGTGTTTGAGCTCTCTTAAGGAAAGAATAAAAAGAGAGGCAAGAGCTCATTCTCAACATCCAGTTGATGAATAGTATTTTGATTGAATTTTATTGTGGAGCCTAGGGCTTTTGCAATTTTCTTCTTTGATCATAGGAAACGAAAACTTCCTATTGATAGCAATTTTGAAGGTGTGAAATAACACCTGAATTATTGCAGTTGTGGGAAAGAATACTTCAGTTCTTTCATTTGTGCAAATTGGTGAAGCTTTCTATAAGGGTTTGAAGTTTATTATTGAAGAACATTTATAGTTGGTTGTGAATCATTCTTCTTTGGCACATGGAGTTACATCATTCTTGTTGGGAGAGATTATCAACAAATTATTCAAGGTTTTAAGAGCAGATTGCAAGTTTTCATCTGCTGCTACAGTACCCGCGTGAATAGTTGATTTGCTACAGTACGTGTGAATAGTGATTTCGCTACAGTTGCCATGAACAGTGAATTCGCTACAGTTCCCGTGAATAGTAAAATGCTACAGTACCACCGAGATTCAGAGTTATATGAGATTGGGAATTAAGAATCATACTTGTTGCTGTGGTGTGGAGGTCTTTCATCTTCATATACCTCTGTTTGATCTGAGTTTGCATTCTAGGCCTTGGCGCATCTTATACCAGGTCTGAGACACATTTTATCAGCCTTTCCTGATTGCTATTAGTAGTCAGTTTGGAATTTGTGAGCATTAATTCACTACTGTACATGTCTGAGTCCATACTTATATGTTTATGCTCTTCATCAAGTTCAGACTGAACTTATAATAGTCTGAAGTTTATTGTTTTTCAGTCAAATGTTAGCATATTGAAAAGAGGAGTATGATTGTCAGAATTGAATGAGCAGTCAGTCTGAAATAAATCATGTATCTTATGTTGCTGCTGTCTCAGATTGTTAGTATCTGAAAGATGCCTTGTCGTAGTTTACTTTCTGAGCTTTCATGTTTCTGAAATCACTACTTACTATCACTCAGAAGTAGGCCTAAGGATCAGTATTTGTTTATCAACAATAGATACTATTGTATATCAACTCAAATTGAAGTATTGAGATATGGTTATTAAAGTGTTATGCATTTCACTTGCAAACTGTTCTGACACATGCTATGGAAGGAATTGAATTTGATTAAATGGAAGATATATTAAATTGAAAAGTCACAAATAATTTATAATACTAAAAAGGAGGTAGACCACTACAGAGCAGGCATTCAATGCTGATGTGGACAAGTGCCAGAGTAAAATGGCAGAAAGATGGTTAAAACGAGCGAAGAATAGATTGCCAAACAATGTGGGTCGTGGTGAGTACAAGGATGAGTATGCGATTCTAATTACACTCTTGAATCGTGTCTCAGGTCAATCACATGCAAATATTTTCCAGCCTTGGATGTATTACATTATTGGTTGCATTATATCTGGGCAGGAGCATTATGACTGGGCATCCTTCATCAGCGATGTTATCCACAAGCAAATCACCGGTTTCCTAGTTGCTCTTGAGTTTCACATGTGTTCTTATCTCGAGTACTTGATTGCTTATCAGGGTCAGTTCTAAGGACTAAACACCGTGGGCATTCTCAGTGTTCAGAAAGTCTATCAATATTATGATCAGCTTGAGTTCACTAAGGCTGAACGTCATTTCAAGCGTGTTCACGAGGCTTTCATGACTTACACAGTGAGAAATTTGGACCAGGAGTTGCACGTTCGTATCTCGGTAGTTGCTAGAGCAGCGATGGATGGTTGGGCGGATTGGTTTATTCAGTTCCCAACATACACCTACATCGGAGTATATGGATTTATAGGAAATCCAGCTATGCTTCCACGATATCCTTCGGATAAGACAGTCTTTATGGAGTTCCTGAGGCAGTTGCATGATGTTCATCGTCTTTTACGCTGCAAGTATAGACCGTCCGCTAATTTTCCTTTACAGTTTGGAATGTATTGGTGCAAGTCGGCAGTTGATGCCAAGGTTGCAGGACAGGAGCTCGAGAAATATCATCTTAAGTATCTTGTTGAGGCATGTGCCTATGATCTTTCAGGGCATTACACAACTCGCCTTGCTGGACGCGCATTTCATGAGCCTTCTATGGAGGATTATTGGGCAAACTGCGTGGATGATTTTGAGGTTCGCAAACGTAGCTATGATCGCTTCTCTCTCTCACAGATTTTTGTTTTCTTGTCAGAAGATGTGGGAGGTTTATCAGATGATGAGGGAGAAGTTCTTCCTCAATTTTTCAGAGAGCAGGTCGACACACAGCTGCTGCCAGCAGTTGATTGGTACGCCAAGGAGTACGCAACAGTAAAAGAGAGGTCAAGTAGAGTTATTCAAAATAGTATACTTTACCTCAACAGCAAGAAGACCAGGAGGGTAAGTGTGCCTAGAGCAGAGCCGCCAGTGGTGAATCCTTCGCTACCTTCCTCGTCAAAACCTAAATAGAAGAAGAGGAGTAATCCTCCTAAGAAGAGTCAAGCGCAAAACAATTCAAAAGGCAAGGCGCTTGCTATTTATACACCCACGGAGCCTGACAGACAGCCTATCACAAAGCCAGTTCAGAGGCCAATTCAGAGTCCACCAGTGCCTGAGGTTCAGCCTCAAGTTCCTACACTAGTTCTGGAGCAGTCACCAGCACCAATTCACATTGAATTGGATTTAGACTCCCCGTCTCGCAGTGGTTCTTCTACATATTCACTCTCGTCACAGCCTCCTGTCCTTAGTATAGACCCTTCCAGTAGCATTAGCCGAGATCAGTCTTGGATTGAGTCTCAGCTGGGAAGGAAGAGGAGGCAGCCATCCTATGTCCTTAATCATTCAGATTTTGATCAGGTTTACCAAGATGCGCCAGACAAGAGGGTCAAGAACATGGTCCACGTGGAGAGGAATACCGATATGGAGATCGTCGTCGAGACTGCTATACCTCCACAGGGGAAGAGCTTGGACGAGTTGGAATCTCAGGATTTCGAGGTTATCACAGTCAACCTTGGCTGTAGCACACGCCAGACTCAGGTTGACCTCCTACAGGTTGCTACAGACAATGCCAAGGATAGAATGTTGAAGGATGGAGAAGATAAGGCAGCCCTCAAGGCTGAAATCAAACAGCTTCGTCAGTACATTTCTAGCCTTGTTCACAGGTCAAATGTTATTGTCACACCCCCGCCGATGCTTGAGCCTCCAGCAGAACATGGTCAACTTAATAATTTAGTTGCATATGGAAAGCGTTTGGATGAGTGGGAAGAGGAGTTCGTTGCTAGAGGTCGTGCTATGCTTACAGAGTTATATCAGCTGCGGTACAATGCACGAGAGCTCCGTCTTTGTCTCCAGGATGAGGAGCAAGACATAGCAATTAATAGACCTTGGGATGAAATTATGATTGCTCACCTGAGTATGGCATATGAATCAGTCACAGATGCAGAAGATAGAGAAGCTATCTATTCCTGGAAAACACAATTGGTTTTCAAGGCAAAGATAGAGGAGACTATGGCATCAGAGTTGACTAAGAGTAGAGAGCACATTACTAGTGCACTCCGGTTTGTGAGGACCCTAGTATCTCGCTTACCGTGTCGATATCAGATTGAGGGTGGTGCGTACGTTGAGCTTACTGATGTCCAGTTAGAGCTCCAAGCACTCACTCATACTATTTTCAATGGGGAGACCTTGGCTGTAAGATTAATCAGCTTATAGTCGTGTCAGCATTGTTCGATGAAGCAACGAGGAGTAGGGGTGAACTTAAGTCCCAGATCACAGCTGGTGAGGACATGCTGCGCAGGCATAGTATTCTCCGTCAGAGTATCAGAGCTCCAGACAGTGATGCAGTTAACAATCTCGTTGAGGGATTGGTTGCTCAAGATCACAACCAGTAGACTTCAGTTCCCACCTCTCAGGATAGACATTACACATAGGAGTTAAACTTGGCGTTACCTTCTCAAGTTAACTCGTTGTCTCATCTCATGCATATCTATTCTGAGATCAGCTTTATTTACTTGGAGTTTTATTTAGGGTTTTATGTTAACTGATGGTAGTGTTCCAGTTAACATGCTTTCAATAAGGACGTGCATGCTTGCACATTGTCCATTTAGATTAGATGTTTCGGTTAACTGATGGTAGTTTTCCAGTTAACTGTATAGTTTCCTTTATTAGGGTTTAGCAATAAATCTTGCATGCATTGCAAGACTGTAGTTAACTCAAGGTGATTTTAGGGTTCCCTACACCTTTTGATGTCTATAAATAAGAGCTTTTGCTCATTTGTACACAACTTTTGCGTGATAGCATACATGTTGTGCCCACCTTGCCTGTAGTGCTATTTTGTATCTGTTCACGAACTTTTGCACGAGAGAAATATATGCTATGCCTACCTTGCCTTCAATATTGCTCGTTTTGTATCTGTTCATGCGTTTTTACTATTATGATGAATTGTTATGCCACATAGGGTTTCATGCAATTATAATGGTGAATTCTTTCCTTAGTTAGATCAAATATGTTTTGTGTTCAATAAACTTGTCCAGATTGAGCTAATAGTTGTGCCACATTGCCTTCAAGTTGAGAATATGAACTTGGTTATCGTGTGATG
The DNA here is from genome assembly GCA_007258455.2 of Sequoia sempervirens. Lineage (NCBI taxonomy): Eukaryota > Viridiplantae > Streptophyta > Pinopsida > Cupressales > Cupressaceae > Sequoia > Sequoia sempervirens. The sequence continues at coordinate 30,189 of VDFB02393375.1, read as the reverse complement.
TGTGTGAATAATAAACTTATTCAGATTGAGCTGATAGATGTGCCACCTTGCCTTCAAGTTGAGAATCTGAACTTGGTTTATCGTATATTGTTGTTTCCAATAAACTTGTTTAGATTGAGCCGATAGATGTGCCACCTTGCCTTCAAGTTTATAGTTAGTAGTCTAGTTGTAGTTAGTAGTCTGCAAAACTAGAAAATACTTAGCTGCAACGTATAGAGTTTTCTTGAAAGCCTTGTACCTCTACAGTTGAGACAAAAAGCATTTTTGTTAAGCACAACAAGGGAGCTTCCCCTCCTAATTTGAAGAGCACTCATTGCGTAGTGTGCATAGCTATTCGTACCAACTCATACTCCAGAGGTGTTAGTTGTTACGCCAACACGACCAAATGTTGCTCAAGAGGAAGTTCATGAAGTTGAGGCAACAGAGGAGCAGCCCCTTATTGTTTACGACGCTCAGCGGAATGCTCCAAATTGGCTCTCGCACGCGATAAGGAGAGATCAAGAGGATGACACTGACCCAGCATTAGAAATGGAGGAGCTCTTGAATAGAACAAGTGGGACACCTAAAAGGAAGAGAGCCAGGAAATATTCTAGGATGGAAACGGATGGGGCTAGTTCGCGCACTCTCCATGTTGCCGTCCCGAGGGAGGAATATGACCTAGGTGACGTGATGCCAGAGAATTACACGGTCACTACGATTGAATTAGGGCGTCCCTCCGGAGAACAAGTTGTTGAGGAGGCTGAAAATTCCTTCCTAGTACTGAGGGATAGGCTGGTACAAAAGGAAGAGAAGTATAAGAAATTGAAGGAGCATAGGGCACTAATTGGATATGTGTGACATCTAGCACAGCCGTGTGCTCAAGAAAATCCAACAATGGAACTTCCACCTGAGCTGCCACAGGAGTCGGTCAGCGGACTCGAAGAATTGAAGAAGGCTATTCAAGAAGGAGATAAGTGGGTAGGCAGTGTCCGTGTTGAGGCCGAGAAATTCATGATTGATCTTGTTTCCTCTTTCCAGCACGCTTCCAGTATCCTCTCACGCTTGGAGAACATCGAGCAAGCTTGGAATGACACACATATATTTCAGGATAAAACCATTCCACACCTGGCTGCTTTGATGCGCGTACCCATGCAGACTTTAGTTGATGAAGAAGTGATCCAAGCTGGGGGTAGATATGACTTTTCGGGGTGGTATTCGGCTGCTTTCACGGGCAAAGGCTTCTACGACTTGGCAACAGCAGAGTCATCTAAGATTAGGAGGGCAATGAAAAATATTCATGAGGGCATCCTCAATACATTGGAGGCGTTGTTCTCCAATAGGCTAACTCCCGAGGAGGTAGAAGTAGATGGATTGAAGGGAAAGTTGCAGCCTTTCTTCTCGGAAATGAGGATCTTTGCTCAACTGGACTTTGAGAATATCTCTACATTCTCAGCGATCATTCAGAGCACATAGGAGTCCATTAAGAGTTGGAGAAAATCTTGTGACAGGCAGGAGCAGACAATCGCCATCCTCGAATATCAGCTCAACCTTACTCCGGCGATTTTAGAACAAGAAGTTGATTCAGTGCTGGCCCGATTTGTAGCTTACGCGGTCAGAGAGAAGAGCAATGGAAACAAAGTCATAGACGACAATCTCCTGGAAGGATAGTGAGCATTAATTGCCCATAGTGGTCAAGGAAGAATATGCTATTTTTGAGATCATTAATTACGCCACTCCTCCACCTTCTGGCAGTTTTAGGGTGAATCTTGTCTAGGGCTGAGGTGGCTCAATCTGAGTCGTCCATTGTAATTTGATCTAGACCATCCATTGGATTGGCCAGCTATATAAAGGGGAGTCCCCTCATTTGTACACTAGTTAGTTAGACATCAGATCAGACTAGAGAGTAGACATTTTGGTAGAGCATAGAGAGATAGTTAGAGTTAGAATAGTTTCATTGCATTGTTTGAAGGAGAAGGGGAATTCTCCCTTTGAGAATTTTGTAAGAAATTGTTACAAAGGCTATCATAATAAAAGAATTTCATTGATGGTGAACTCCACTTTTATCATGAGTAGTTTGTGAGGTTTCTTCATCCTTCGACTTAAAGTAGGATTTGAATTAGAGTAATTTTCATGCAAGTAGTTAATTATGGGTGGTTGTGTTTGATTTAAGTGAGCTTCATTAATCCATACCACTAACAAGCTTACTGATGGTAAGTTTGTCCTGCATGGTCAACTGAAATACCTTTTAAATTTAACTTCGGTCAAGATTCATGTGTATGTATGCATCGTTTTGATGGTATTTGCATTGTTGAATCGTGATTTCAACATCTTTTTGCTCCGTTGAAGATTGCACCAACCTTGTCGAAGTTGTCCAATAGGAGGCAAGGCAACGTTCGGTTGAAGTTCATTGAAGTCAAACTCAATACCTCTTGCATTTAGACTAGGACGTAATTTTCTAAATCTCTACAGCCATTCAATTCCGCATAATTGTGGTTAGTTTTAGGAAAAGTCATACATCAACGCTAAATCATTCGCACGAAACCCCCTTCAAATCTTTAACTTGTTGTCAACTACAACCTTTTGAACAATTGTGTAAGTCCCCTCGTGAAAAAACAGAAAATCACAACGAACCTACTGAGGGTATTCCAAAGAATTTTGGAACTTTGGAGTTGAACGTGCGATCTTACTAGCAATCTTAGCACACTGGATTCTTTGATCAAGAGAGAATGGAGTAGCCTTCGGATTACTTTGTTCTGCTGATTGATGCAGTCACAAAAATCACATCAACACTTGGTTTGAAAAGGAAGAACTCATGTTCATTCTCTAGAAAGAAGAAATTGTTAAATGAGCACGAAGTCTTCCTTGTTTTTACTATTCCTCCTTTTATAATTTTCTGAGGGAAAATAATATATTTTATACCATCTATTTTTTTCCCTCAAAGTGATAAAAATTTTGAAGTGTCTTTTTAAATAATCATATTTTAAGATCATTTATGTAATCCATTATTAATACAAAAAAAATTATCATTTTTAAGACCTTGGTCCTAGCGATACTTTTTAACCACATTTGAGACCCTCTTTTAAAAACACTTAATGATAACTCTTCTTGATACTTTAATTTTATAATATAATAATAAAATAGAAGTTGTCGTTTGATGCACATAAAGTTACTTTTTGGGAATCTTAAAATAAATCAAAACGGCAACATCACAATAGTCATGCCTCCTAACTTCTAGAGCATCTTGCAGTCAAGGCTTGTACCTACCACCAAGCTTCACATACATGATTCCTTTAGAATCATAGGGCAATTTCTTGTCAAATAATTTCAATTTGAACTTGGCTAGCTCTCCATCTACATATCTAGCATCACAAGTCGTGGGGCATTTGTGAATCCTGATTTGGTAGGGAATCTGGCCCCTCTATGCTTTCTCCATAGGAGAACATGTACCTATATCAATTTCCTACAATATTCCATAAGCATTATTTGGTTGCTAGAGTATTTGGGCAACATGTATGGGTGAGAGTCAAAGCCACAAGCCCAGATGCAAGTGAATGCAGGGAATTGAATGAGCCAACAATCTCACTCAAAGATGACTTGTTTAGCTTGTTTGGAAATCCTTGACTAATAAATCCTTGAACATTTGTTGTAGAATTTCCCCTTTAAGCTTGATCTTGGGGCTCACTTGGTACACTCCAATGTCATGTCCCCTCTTCCTTGAGGCCAACATCAACCCATAGCATGTGTTTTTCAACACAAGATTAACATACTTATTATTAATGGAAAAAATATATAAATATTAAATTAAAATTTTAAAATTTCAAAACGTGGCACTAGTTTATGAGCCCATGCACCCTATATGTAACAGGTATATATATTTTGCTACTGCTGGCTGGGAGTGTAGAAACCCTAGTTTCCCCCTGTTGCTGAATTTGATGTTTTTTGTTTGTTTTTTGCGTTTTTGAATGTTTTTGGGTTTTTGTGCAATAAAAGAAAATTGCGATTTTTGCAGAGAATTGGAAATAAATTCAATAAAAATAAATCAACTCTGGTAACAATGGTATTCAATGCAAATACGGAAGCCAGTCTATTATTTAGCCTTTTGAAATGATTACAATGGATATCTGATTACATGCAAGTAAAAAGGCAATGAATTTTTTATGAAACCTGGTTACAGCAGCAAATTGAAAGAAGGCTTGAAATGGTACGGCTTCACTGTAAGCTTGTTCTTCCTCTGTGTGATGCTCCGGAATTGATCCAGGTGTTTAGGCGCCCAAGTGGAAAGAATCAAACATCTCCAATAGAAGGCGATTTGACCAATAATGGAGAGTACGGCCTGGTTAAATAGTACGGACCTGCTGTAGATGGTACAGCTGCAGCAGCAGCAATAAATGCAAAGTACGGCTATTCTCTGGATCTCCAGATCTTCCTGAAATATGCGCCTTAAAGCAATAACTCCTCTGTATTGAATTATTAACTGAAACTCTGAATGCAAATAACCTCTGAATGCTCTGTAATTTCTTCTGGATGAAGAAATCCCTCTGCCTGGCAATAAATCGGATGATATTTCACACCCTCTGAATCACACTCACTGGAGATGGCTCGTTCCCCAATGCTTTCGAGACTGAAACCCTAAAGCTTCTATGCTCTGCTCAAGACTTGATCAATTTTCAATCTTCAATAATCATCATGGCTCGAATTCCAATGCAAAGCCTATATTCTCCTCAAAAGTGCGAATTCCTTAAAAATAGGGAATTTTAAATAATTCGACTTTTATTATTTTAATCATTCAATAGTCTCCGATTAAATTTTAATAATTAAATATAATCGTCAACTGGCCCCTTTCTGATGATGGGCGACCCCCTTCACTGAAATCACTTAAGTTATAATAAAATATTATAACTTTATATTATAATCTCCATTTAATTAATATTTAATTAATTCAATTAAATATCAATATCTCTCTCATTATTCATCCGATGCACGAGCTGTCTGAAGCTGATGAACACTGAAGTGATTCCAAACGCTAACAATCCATACTGCTAAAAATAGCAGGGGTCCCACGCTGACTGCCAATAACTGCTAAAAATAGCAACTTCTGCAAGAAGTGCCCGAATGAGCCCGAACGAAAGCCAACTGATCAAATACTGACAATCTGAAGCTGAGCCAAGCTCCAATAAGACCCTCAATCCATCCCATCAGCCTACGAGGGTCGCATACTAGGCTAATTCTTACGAACTCTGATGCTCGCAAAATTGGGGGCATTACAGGGAGGATCATATGGAAGTTTTGATATGATTTTGGAATTATTTTTCCAAGATTGTGCTGCCAAGATGCAAACCCTAGCAAACATCAAAGTTGAGACGAAACCCCTGACCTTATCCTACCAAATTTTCTTTCCATAATTGCATTTTCTGATTGTAGAGTTTTCTTTGTTAGCCTAGCTGAGGATCTGGTTTGTGTTGATCACCATTGCTAGGATCTTACTTGCCCTAAAAGCTAAGAGCAGAGAGATTTCTATCAATATTCAAGAGCATTTACTGGAGCTGCGCCTAGGGTCTGACGGTTTGGGTGCTATTTCTGGAGCAGCACCTAGGATTCTTCAGGTTTCATCACCTTGGGAATATTATATAATTATACACTAACAGATATCAAGGGTTTACTACTGTTTGGTTCACCAATCTGCACCTTGGAGCCAGTCACAACTCTCCCTTGTGAGGTGAATTCCATCATTGACATATAGGTTGATACTCTAAGGGGGTGAGTTGGCAGATCTGAATGTTTTGGGCAGCTTTGGTGGTTGTTACCTATCATTCTGGGCTGTAGCCTGCATCATTACAGCACCCTGGAGAAAGTGCTGCATACCAATGACCATCCACCACCTCTATGACCACATTTCCTTGCTGGTTGCTGTCATTGCAGGACTGATCACCCTCGTTTACATCTGTTTCTGCTGAGTGGCCTCATTGTAAGGCGCCACACTACATTATTTTTGCATCATCTGAGTGAATTCTCATCACTGTAGGTTCTGAATATCATGCTGCAGCCCTGAAATCTGCAATGTAATTGATGTCACAAATATTAATAGCAGATCTCAGTTTGTTTGGTGGTGTTCAGCAGTATTCTCAATTTATATTAGCTAATTTCTATTACTTGGAGGATTCATTTTGGCTGCAAATTGATTTAGAGGATTTAATACAAATTTTTACAGTCATCTACTGCTCATTATCAACTTGTATGTAGTTTGTAGTGCTGTCTTTCCTTTTAGCCTTTTGTTCAAAATTCCACAAAATTACAAAAATAGTCAGAAATGCAAAAATCCTATATTTGGGATATTACATCCAAAGATCAATTTCATTTGCAGGAGGCTTGGTGCTGGATAAGACCTTATTAAACCTTTGGTCTTGGTGTTTACTGGTGCCCAACAAGAATTCTTGGTACTCAATATAGATTCCCTGGTCTCGCTTACTTCCCAATATTCTTCAAGATGTTCAACCAGTTTTGATGGATGCTTGATACAATATGGACAATAATCATTTAAGGGGGTCCTTAATCTTAATAATGAATGTGGTTGTATATGGCCAATTTGTTTTCATCATTTGATTACTTAGCCCAATTCTCAAAGGAATGCCAATGATGAGCTTCAAAAATGCCTATATATGGTATGTTCAGTGATTGCCATACTCCAATCCTCACCTAGAGGATTTGGTAAACATGCTTATATTTTTGGTCACTTATATTGGCCTATATGCAAGTGTGCATGCTAATTGGCTTTCCAGCATCTATAGTTGCACACACAAGGAATATGGTCTATGTTAGGCCCATACACAGTTTAGAAGAATGGGTCATATCATGACCTCATAACAAGTTAAGAGCATGTCCTCATCTTCAAATAACTTGCAACTATTGCAAATCATCGCCAAGACTACACAAAGTTTTTTGGAAACCCATGCATACTTTATAAAAAGATAATAAAAACTAGATCATTAATGAATTAAAAAATAATTGCTAATCATCAAGAAATGGAAGAATCTTTAATAACTAATGTTTGTTAACAATGATATTAAAAGAGATAATGGAAGGATCTTCATAAGAAGTGTTAAAAGATTGTACAAGCTGAGGACCTTCATTAGTGTTAAGAGATTGTACAAGCTGAGGATCTTAATTAAAAGAACACATGATCTTAGATAAAGAAAAAAAAAACTTCAGTAGCTTCTGTTTGTTGGCAATGCATATGCTTTTTAGCTTTGAAATAGATATTTTAGCCCATAGTAAATTAAAAAACCATAAAATGCTTGTAAATCTTGTGAGTCAAGTGCATTTTACTGAAGAAAGAAAATGAAAATGATTATGATAATCCTCTACTGGTAATACTAAAAGAAATGAAGATGCACCTTTGCCTTGCGATATTCATATAGCATTGTGGCATACTTTTCTCTCAAAGGTGATTCTAACGGGTTGATGATATGAGCACATGTAAGATCGACTTTATATTGACTAGCAAGTTCATTTATCTTCTCAGGATCTCCCAAAAGGGTAAGATTACATAGCTTATTCTTCAACAGAGTTCCTGCTGCTTGAATGGTTCTAGATTCCTCACCCTGAACAATGAAAACTAATTTTTAGTTTCTAGCACAAGCATCACAAGATTGCATTTAAGGTCAAAATAAATAGAAGCAGAATGACTAAAGAAATAGTGCAAGCATGACTTGCATACTTGTTTGGAATTAGCAATTCATGACAATGATAATAACAACAAATTGAATTCACCTTTGCTTGCATGCATAAAACGTCAAGACCATATGACATCTATAAAAATGATCCTTCAGATCCCACTGTAGAATGAGTCCAGACCACATACTAATAGCAGCATAGATCATGTTATTATTGGATTCATAAAATATTCGATCTTTTCCTTTCATCATACAACTTGGCAATAACCACTTGTGGTTTTTGGGTTTACCTCCTCTAGTTGTATCTGCATTGCTTTAGGAGATTGTTGAATTGTTCACAACATAAGGTTCTTCTCTCCATAAGGTTCTTCTCTCCTAGCACATTTTGAATGCAACTGAATATATTTTTGAGGCCCCAAAATATATAACTCATCTGTCTCTCTCTCTCTCTCTCTCTCTCTCTCTCACACACACACACACACACACGGGTTTGGACTTTTAGTGCCCATGAATCAGTGAATGAAATGGAAGGTTGTCTTTATTAAATATAAAACTCTCTTCCTCCATTCTAGATGTGTAAATATTTGGACTTTAGTGCCCAAGACACAATGTATGAAATAGAAGTTTACCTCTCTCTCTCTCTCTCTCTCTCATACCTTCTTTGTTTAAATAGTTTATGCATTGAACTTGAACACTTATGAATTCATCCACTCATTTACCACATTTGATGACTCTTGAGATAATATAGGATATATCTTCACTGGAGGAAATCATATTCTCTAATTTTCTAGCTTGATATATAAAACCCATGTAATAATTTCTACAATAAATAATACTGCAACTGAAATTGTATTGTCTCCAAAAACATCAATATAATTAATTCTAAGACTCTATGAATAATTACAGAACACCTCAGGAAGGACAATGTGCTGCCTCTCTTGCTTTGCCTTTGCGAAAAGACTGTATTGAAATATCTTTGGGTTCATGTGTTTGGATTGAACCTGCGGACAATCCAAGTTAGCAAAGTTTTTAGAAGATAAGAACGAGTCTTTAATGTTTGGACTGAATATATCTCATACAGAAACCATGATTAAAGAAATATAAGAATCATTGCATGCAAATATGAAATATTGAAAAATAAAATAAAAAAAGTGGAATCCAATCACCTCAAACAAAGTAGAATTGAAGTAAATTATATTAACATTAGAAAGTTCCCATATATCGACATGCATATCAATGTACTTCTAAGCATCACGTGCATACATAAAAATGGATTATATTGGGCCAAGAAAAAACTGCTTACCTGCTTTAGCGATTTTTCAAGCATGTTTGAATCAATGCTGTCAGACAACAAAGTCTGCAAAAGATCATTTAAAAATGATATTTCAAATTTTCCATTGTTAAGGAATCTCATATTGAAATTTAGAACAAGAAAAGAGAGGTTGACAATAAAAATAAATATGTAATCAAGGAGGACAGTTTTGAATAGAACATACCATTCCATACAGTGAGACACAATTTAACACCTAATGGAATTTTTCTCTGGGTACCAACAGAGTCTTTGGTGACAAGAGAAAATAGAGTAGAATATAGAGAGCTATGAAGAACATTACTTCTTTGTAAATACCAAACAATGAGATTGAGAGGAAATAGAATGCATTCTTAGGTTGAGAGCATTGCATTATATTATTCATCATATGCTAAAAATAGAAAGTAGTTACATACTAAAAATAGACTAAAGTTGGAACAAAATAATTACAGCTACATTTTTATAGATAAGACTAAACACACAATTTATTATAATATTAAACTAATATTCTAATACCCTCACCCTTGATGACTAAACTGAAAGGGTTGATGAAACACACACTTATACTGAGAGGGGGGGTGAATCAATATAGATCAAAACTTTACTTCTTCTCACCTTAAGCAAGCATAGCAATATTACTTCAAACCTTAATTATCCATAGCAATACCATATATGCAAGATCTAGCAATTAAAAACACATATAAGAGACACAATTTTACGTGGAAACCCTTAGAGGAGAAAACCACGGCAAAATATTACTTATATAAATCTTCTTACAAAATTCGTAGGCACCAACCCACTAGAGACTACAATCCCCACCACTGAGCACCAACTCATCAAGGGACACCAACCCCTTCTAATTAGAGGCACTAACTCTCCAAAGTTTGCTCCAATTCTGCCTTAATCTTTGCTCCAAATCTGCCTTATATCTCTGCTCAAGTTCAAGCTTATTGTTGTAACCCAAAATTAAAAATTTTGTTACACTTAGACATTTTGAAAAAATGAGTAAAAGTCTTGTTAAATCAGTCAAAAAGGTCAAAATTTGGGTGTGCATGTCTTGCATGAGGGACTAAAACGTAAAATTTTCAAAATCTGACGATCTGGTTCTGCTCAGAGCAGCTTAATCTAAAAAACCTAGATCTCAGTTTTTCATCCCTACTTTTTAGGAAAACCGCTATTTTTATAAATTTCCTAAGAATAGTAACTTTTTCTAGGTTTTTCTGGGTTTCTTTTGAAATGAATACTGGCAAAACTTTCTAAAAATAGAAAGTTGATCCGTTCGGGTTCAAACTGATTTTGATTGGCTCAAAATACGTCCATATCAGGCTGGTGCAGTCAGAATCTCAAAATAATCAGTTTTGCCCTAGTGGGTCTATTCTGCTTTTTCAGAAGCATATGAGGAGCTCTGAGGTCATCAATGGAGGTCAATCAGCTGCCAAGCATCAGATTCAACATTCAGGCGTTCAACAAAAGGCAAGTTGGTGAGCAAGCACGAAGAACGAAGGAGAAGGTTAAAATTGTGAAAATTTTCGAACACTGGTGACTTGGGCGCCCCAGGTGAGAATAGGCGCCCATCTTTTTAGGGCACTAAAAGTTGAAATTAGGGTTTGAGCCTCCAACCAAAGTTACTCAGTTCTCTTCCAGCTCCGCAACGAATTCAACGGTGCAGTCATCATATTATCGAGTCATCTGGGATTTGAGGCTGAATAGAGAGGTTTCACACAGAAGTCAGAATGAAGAACATGAGAATTATCAAAAATTGACTAAGTGTGAGAACTTTGGGCGCCCCTGGTTAAGAAGGGCGACCAGCTTTTTGGAGCACCTAACTCAACAGTTAGGGTTTGAGAATATGCTCAATCTCTGCAGTATTCAGCCAGCTTCGCCACGCCTGTCTCCGCCAGATCATTCGACTGTCCAATCTCCAGTAGATTCAGATCAAAGTGGAACATGCAGAATGGAGGTTTCAAACTTGAAGATGAAAATCAAATGAAAATGGCTAAGTCTGGAGGTTTTGGGCACCCCAGGAGAGAAGAGGTGCCCAAGTTTTCAAGGGCCTAAACAGATGAATTTGCAAATATAGCTCTAACGTGATTTCTTCATAGTTGATCCAGCTCTCCAACAAGATATTTAGCGCGTCAATTGGAGTTTGCAGTCGCCAGATATGAGAAGCTGAACAGAGGGTTTGGAGAGAGCTAAGAATTGAAATTCAAAAGCAAACGTGAGAAAATGAAAAATAATGGTGAGTTTGGGCGCCCTAGCTTGCCAGGGGCGCCCAAGCTTTTGAAGGCTCAAAACTCATTGTTTGATGAAGTTTCTCCTAGGAGACCCCTCTTAAGATCTCCTCAGCTTTGCAATGAGCATAACCTAAGTTACCGGTTCGGTTTTGGGTTCGGGTTCGGGTTCGAGAACCCGGTTCGCCGGTTCGGGAAATTTTTTTTTTGAGGTTGGGTTCGTTTTGGGTTCGGTAATACAAAAACATATAAAAATCAGAAATATATACATATTTGCAGCAGTAATTAAGTTCAGAATATACCACCATATTAATAGTCAAATAACATAGCAAAAATACACCACCACTTTCATAGTCAAATATTAAAATATTAGTGATACTCGAATGTCATGATATAAAATTATAAATTAAAGTTCAAACATAAAAGTGTCAAGTGTTTACAATCAGCCATTATTGATCATTGATCAGTCTGAAAAGTGTGAACATTTTTCTGTGTGGAAGGCAAACAAGAAAACAGTGTTACATAATTATTTAGTATTTACATTGTGAAAGAGCCAAAACCTTTTTCTTGCAGATAGTAGAAGAATCTGAGAGATTTTTTGGGTGTCCTTGCCTTGGAAGTTTGGAACAGAATTCGTAAGTTCTTGTTGATGCAGTATTAGATATGAAGTTTCAAAATAGGCATGGTTCTATAAATTCTCATCTCAGGACTATCATTGCATCAAATTAAGAATTTTCAATCCTTTATACTTTATAGTCTAGACAAGAGAAGTATGGAGTAGTGTTCCAATGCTAAAGATCATAAAAAGGCCACAGAAATGAGCAGTCCGCTGATTGCCCAGCATGGTGAAGATGGATGCATTGAACATTCATGCCCAGAACTAGAAGTGAATGAGTTGTTCCTTGTTAGCAGTTTGAGATCCCTTTTTTCATTGAGTGTGAGGCTGTGGGGGTTTTGGCACAATGATTTCTTCTGCCAACTGAAGAATTTGCAGAGAGACTTCTTATCAAGGACATTATAAAATCAAAGCTTGCAGCTGATTTTGTTATAATGTCCTGTCAACACAAGTAAATTTTACCCATTTCAAGTTCTTCCCCAACATATCATGAAAAGTTTCCTGGAAAATGTTCATTTTAAGAAGTGCAAGGAATTTGTTTCAATGCGTTATCTCAAACCTACATCTCCCTTGTAACTATAACCATTGATGTGTCTACCAGGTAATTGTCCTCATTTACATTCAAGGGCTCAAATATCATGTGCCTATATAAGGTGAAGAACCTAGGAGAGGAGGAATATAGATCATAGTTCAAAATCTGACGGACCTAAAATGTTTTAAAAACTCAGACTTGGCAAATTTTCCAAACAACGAAACATACAAAAATTTGTAAAAGGATTTTTAATAGCATGCATAAAAATTGAATTTACTAATGTCATAAGTAGTTTTTCCTTTCATTTATTGAGCAAAAGACAAGTTCAATTCACTTAACAGTGTCATATAATTATAAATTAGTAAAGTCTTATTGTGAATCTCTTTGCTATCAGTGGTTCAAAAATGAGGAATTTATCTTCTGCACCAAATGAGAAATATTCATAATATGTGCTAGGAAGGAATAAGTCCATAAGATCGAGTATGCAAGAACTGAGAATTGCAAAATTGGCTTACGTTTGACTTCCACACACAAAAATTTTCACACTTTTCGAACCCACAGTCAGGTTTTCGAACCCTGATCGAACCCACAGTCAGGTTTTCGAACCCTGATCGAACCCACAGTCAAGGTTTCGAACCCTGTCGAACCCACAGTCAAAAAATCGAACCCAGGGCGTATCTGACCCGAACCGGACCCGAATTTCGAACCCGGACCGAACCCGAATCGTACCCGGGCTTCCTAGGGGCGAACCCGGTAACATAGAGCATAACCATCAGTCAATCCGATGACCGGATCACCAGATTCGACAAGATCATCTGTGGAAGAGGAGTTAATGAAGAAATTGAAGATCATAAAAATGGCTAACTCTGGACAAAATGGGCGCCCCTGGAGGAGAAAGGCTCCCGTGAATTCAAAGGTCGAGATGAAGATTTTAGCCAGATAGGCCTCCAAGACAATCTTCTCAGAACGGGTCTGGCTCCACAATGAATCATTCAGCCCGCCCATCAGATTAGTATGCAAGCCGGAAATCGAAGGTGAAGTAGGGGGGCAAAGTCATGAGAAGATGAAAATATCAAAAAACTGACTTACCCTGCTTGAAGTGGGCGCCCCCTAGCCAAGAAGGGCACTCAACTTCTCATGCCTTAGTTCAAGTTGCAAAATTTTCAAGAAATTGCAAAATTGCAAAGAGGAAGAAGGTGTCCAAGTTCAATGATTAGAGATTTTTAGGGTTTTGAAAATAAAAGCAAAAGAAAGCAAACCTAATTCAAGCCCTGAGTCTATTTAACACCTCTCTTCAATGTAATTTTCATTATTTTTGCAGGTAGCATCCAAAGGAGAAAATTGGAGCAGCAAGTTTGAAGAAATTTTTCAAGATTCAAGAGCTCAGTTTGCTGGTTATTCATCAAATTTTTCAGATCAGCAACATAAACCCTTGCTTTTTCATGCTTTTTCATCCAGAAGATCAAATTTTTCAAGGAAAAGGCCAAGGTTTTCAAATTTTCAGCCATTTGGGTCTTATCACCTCATTCTTCTGAAGAAAATTTTCAAGAACTTCATCAAGTTGCAGCACCTGCTTTTTATTTGCATGTCAGTGAAATCCTCTGTGCATTCAGTTTTCAATCATCTAGGTCCTCTCAAATCAATCTTCTGAAGAAAACCCATATTACAGCTTTTTTTTCAAGAAAGTTTCAAATTCTAGGGTTGGTTGTTTTTTCGATCAGCCATCAGTATTTTGCAAATCTAATCAACTGGGTCCATTTCTAATCATATTCTGAACAAAACCCAGGTGCCAGTTTTTTTTCGTGAAAAATTGAAGAAATTAAGGTTTGTTGCTTTTTTCAGTATAAAATCAAAATTTTCAAAAACGGACGATTTGGGTTGTCTTGTAACGAAATTCTGAGCAAAACCCATATCTCAGAAAAAATTTCAAAAAATTTTGTCCATTGGAGCAAGAAAATCAGCATTCCAAAAATAGTAAGTTGTTCAAAACTTGTCTAAATCTAGGCGAGTTTACAGTCATTCTTCAAGTTTTCCGAAATGGAGTACACTCCCAATGTTTTCAAGACTAGATCAGCTCTTTATCATGATTACATCAAAACCGCTGAGACAAATTTGCATCACATTAAGCCAATGTTCGATCTGCATGCTTAGGAGAGCGCAGGCAACACTTCCATCAGAAACCTAGGACATTCTGAACTCCTCGCAGCAGCGTCTATCCCTATATCAGTTCAGAGTCTTGAGTTTGTAATCGCTTGCATCAAGCATTACAACCCGGCTACTAGGGAGATTCAATCAGTTTATGGTAGATTGATTTGCATTCTGAAGCCTGATATGATTGAGAAGTGTTTTTCTATTCCCCCTTGGCCTGAAAGTGTCACTATCTCAAAGGGTGAATGTGAGAGGATGTGGGAAATGCATAAGGAAAAATACAACAAGAAGCTTGTACTAAAGTGAATGAAAGAAAAACATAAGACTCTGCCAAGTCACACTTCCATGATGTCAGCAAGGTTTGAAAAAGCGGCCAATGAGGTCGAAAATTTCCTTAGGTCAGTTGCAGATGGTGAAGATATTTTAGAAAAGTGGTGTTTTGCTATTGATGACATAGATGCACCGAACCGAGACACAGTTTCCTGCTTTTTGGCGGATGTCATAGAGATTTAAAGCAGCTTTCTTCCAGAAGCTTTCTTCCCGCTTTCTTTCTATTCTTGGAATAATTCTTATCCATTCTTTGAGAAGAAAAAGAAGATAAATGTAATAGTTGGTGTTTCCCACTTTTTCTACTTTCTTAGGTGTTAGATGTTATCTTCTTTCTAGATTTAGAAATAAAGTTTGTTTGCTGAGCAAGCCCTAGATTGTGAAAGCAAGGAGATTTTAGGGTTCCCTACTCCTCTGCTTGCCTATAAATAAGAGTCTTTGCTCATTAGTTTTCTTTAACGGTTATTGTGATAGCAAATTGCGAGCCTGTATTGCAGCAAGTTGTTATTCAGTTTCAGTTCACTTTGTTTTAACCATGCTAGTGATAACAAAACGTTGAGCCTAAGTGCCTTCTATTTGTTATCCAAGTATTGTTCAATTGTTTTATGATAGCTAATTGTTGAGTCTCTTTTAGCCAACAAGGAGTTATTGTAATTGCTGTCCCTATTGTGTAAGAACAAGATTGCAAGCCTCTTTAGCTGCAATTTCTTGTTCCAGGCATGTTAGAAGTAAGTTTTGTTCCAGAAGTTTGAGTAATAAAATCATGAGCCTCCTTTGCCTTGATATAACATCTCAGATTTCCTTTATTTATGTTCTACTTTTATGATCTTGATTTCAGCTTACATTGAAGTAATTAGAGGTTTGTTGAGAAAGAGTTTATTGAAGTATTTTTTCAGAGAATCAACCTTGTTCATTTCTAGTTTCCCTTGCTCTGCGTATTACTTGAGAAGTTAAAAACGTCTTTAGTTTAAGTTAGTCGTAGTTGAAGTTCTTAAATCAGAAAATCTCAGCTGCGGCGTTTGTGTTTAATAAACCTTGTGCTCTAAGCTGATCAAAAAGATAGGCAACTTAGTTCTTAGTTTACTTTCTTTCAACACCATCAGCAAGAGGGAGCTTCCCCTCCTAATTTGAAGAGCAGTTTTACTGTGCATTGCTGTTCGTTTCAAATACGCATTCTAGAGGTGCGAATTTAAACGCCAACACTTATATCTCTGCTCCAAAATAATGCAATTTCTAATCCAAGTTCTACTCCAAATAAGCCACAATGTCTGCTATAAATCTCGCATAAATGTCTGCTCCAAAAATCTCGCATAAATGTCTGCTCCAAATCAAGCACAATGTCTATAATAACACAGGTAAATTTGTATGCAAAAATTTTCCAATTTCACCAAACTGTGAGGATGGGCATTTTGTCAAACAGTTTTCCTGTAAACTAACTGATGTAGTTTTATGTGTTTCTTGGCAGGATTTACACAACACTCAATAGGACAATACAATCTCACAGACACTTTGATATAATATTGCAATTCATATCCAAAACATTTAACATTCAACAGTGTCCAAGAATTTAAACATATTCATGAAAATCCAATACAATAGTTTACAGAAATTTATATTTCTTCCATTTTGAAATTTACACAGCAATATAGCAAATATAATATTATATTCAACATTGACCTATAGCTCCAATTACATATTCTATTGTGCATATTCAACTTGTACGGTAGGTACCACATGGTATGGTCTTCCCAATTGAATTGACTCCCTCTCCATACATAGTGATAACCTTAGTAATTGATGCGGTGGCTGGAAAGAAGCATTTGACTTCCCAGCGACTCCTTTTTGACTTTACTTGACCTCACATAATGGCCACGTCAACCTATGTGGACTCCCACAGTGGTACGACTCTATTCCTTATTGTTGCTCTTACTCTAGTGGCTCAAAGGAAAGATTAAATAGCCTCCTAAACGCTCACAACTCCTCCAAAAAGCTGACGCGGACCATTCCTTGACCACGTCCCCTTACCATTGGCTTCTTTTAATGTACAGAACTCCCCATAAAGTGGGCACAATAGCCAAAGAAATAATATTTGATGCTTCCCACAACTAATGCCTTTAATAATCTGCATTTACTACTATCGAAGGAATAACTTGTTACAAATAATAACACAAGTACAAAAAAACCACCTCTGAAATATTATTATATTCATGAAAACTGAAACTACTACAGTTAATAAACCCAATATAAGAACAAACTCATGGTGAGCTCCAAATTGCTCGATATCTGATACTAAATTTTGTAACATAGAATATTAAATTATTCCACCATATATCTCCAAATCAATAAAATAGATATCACCTGGAACCTTCTCTACATAACACTGATAGATTCTTCAAAACCCTAATTACTCTAAAATTTGTTTCCGAAGGAAACTTCACAAATTTTTGTACCACTATTATCATGCAATCACTAAACTTGAGCGATTCCACTTGAATCCAGCTAGGGCAAATAGTTTCACTACCAACACCAAATACCCTTAGGGTTTTCGTCCTAGGGTTTTGAACTCCAAAGAGCTCCTCAAAATACCAAATAGAATAATAATCAAGCATCCCCAAATGACCTCTCACATCCCTTTTATTTCCATCCGAAGAAACTTCTAGAATCCCTTTCTAAATTTCTTGCTCAAAACATTAAACTGCATTTAATAAAGTGACTTTATAAAATGCTTTTTAAATATTTCCTTACCGTCACTTTATAACGTCACTTTAATCTAACTATTTAATATTACCTTTCTAAATGTACTTTTTGCTAGGCAATATCAAATAATTAAATTAAATTCCGTGGTGGCAGTCAAAAATTGGAAACATTACAATGTCTACTATGAATCTACCTTAAAGGTCTATTCCAAATCAGGCACAATGTCTCCTATAAATTTTCCTTAAATGTCTACTCCAAATTAGGCACAATGTCTTATAAATCTGCTCCTTTTCTTCTTAAATCTGCTCTTCTTCTCCTAATTTCTACTCTTAAAAGGAATGATTTGCATTGAAGGACTTCCTTTCTAACCTCCAAAATAACTTGTATTTATATCCAAATCATGCACTTTATCAAAAGTAGGTCCACCAAGATTTGACATAAAATTTACTATAAATATTTCAATTCACCTTTCAAAGTAGGTCGGCCACCTTTGATAAAAATTAATTTTAGTTTCTACCTTTTGAATCTAGCACTTCCATAACTAGATGGAGATCGGCCATAAATAAATTAAATCAAACTCTTATTATTCCTTGTTTTTAATTAATGAACTTTTTATCACAAAAGTCTTCTTTTGATATCAATGATAATAATTCTAACAATCTTGTCCTTACACCTTTGACATCAATGACAATATTTCCAACAAGGGTGTGGAGGTTTAATCATTAAATTACAATACAGCCCTAGATGTGTATATAATAACCCCCTCTGATTCGGAGTTTTGACCAAGAACTATAGAAAATATAGATATTTGCAAAATAAACCAATTCTAAACAGTTGCATGAAATTAATAACTCAGATTTGATTATGGCTTAAGAAATTGCATTAGAATCATACCTGGATTACATAATATGCAATAATGCAGATCTAAAAGAGATTGATCAGTAACTTAGAACATCAGCAATCTCCAAAAACCTGTATGATTCCACCTTGAATGTCTAATTTAAGTCAACCTTCAGAAACCAATGAAGCTCTGTAATAACCTCTATATGAGATTATCTCTCAGAATGCCCTTGGGTGATCTTCCACACCTGTAGGCATTGTTCTCTCTGAGGGTTTTCATCCTTAAAAACCTTGAATCTTCAAAACTAGCAAACCCTTGCTCAAATTCTTCAATTTGCACAAGATTCAATAATAATGATCAATGATAATGAAAAAGCAAATGCTTTTTGTTTTTTATACTCTCCAAATCCCCACTTGGCCAAATAATTAAATATAATATTTGCATATGATGCTTTTAATGCATTTGGCTTTTTAAATATAATAAATTAATAAAGCATCATTAAATATAACACTTTATTAATTTCCATTTAACCCCCTTATATCACCTTTTACTAAGTCATCATTAAATATTAATATTATTAAAGTCAAATAACTTTAATAATATAAATAAATCATTAATCCTCAATAATTACCCAACACCAACTCAAAAAAGTGATCCAATCATATTTTTCGGATGTAGCCATGATGATGACTGATCCAAATATGACTAACTATGAATAGTAAGTATAAGCAATATGACCAAGTGACTTACTATAAATAGTAAGTGTGGGAGAAATCGACCAAGATGACCTCCAAAGGCCCACCACCAAAACACTGAGTCACTAAGCAGAAGAATACTGAAATAAACATCAAAAACCAAATGAGGAACCATTGATTACCCTCAAAAGGATCCCCTAAACATCTCATTAGCCTACGGGGACCAGATAGTAGGCTAACCACTGCAAAGATACAGATCTCAGAAAAAAGGGGACATTATAGTCTGCCCTCCCCAGACAATCCTCACCTGAACAACTAAGCTTGTCCTGAATGTCAGGATCCCAAACCAGTCTGTACAATGTTCTACAAAAAATCCACTGCAACCACTGGAGAAACATAGAACCAAACTCAGCAGCCCCATCAAACACTGTCTGAAGAAGAAGCAAACTGTCAAGCATAGAAGATCCCAAAGCCCACAACCCAACTGGAAGCCCGCCACACTCAACACCTACTAACCTCCATTGCACGAATCCAATATAATCTTCACCAAGTTGAAAATGGTGAAGCAACACACTATAATAATATCCACGTATCATAACCCTCCATGCATGTACTCCACCTGGATCCCATGGACAAATCTGGAATTTTTCCTTCCTGTCTCCTGATAGCTCCTGCTGCACCATTCTAAGTACACCAAGAATGCCAAACCACTCAAAATCTGCTCCTATCTCATGTATCCCAACGGCATGATTATACTATAGAAGCAGTTCAGAATACCTGTAAGATTTGTCCCCTTCATCCATAGAAGGAAACACCTCATACCAACCATCCATCTCACACTTGTGTGTCTTTTGCATCATAGTCAAATCAAACGTGAGTGGGTTGAAAGTAAATTTGTATGCACACCGCACAATATACACACTATGGAATGCATCAGTAAGCCCTGTCGGAAGTCCTAATCCACTACGAGGATCCCCAATCTTCGGATTATCACCATACGCACGGAAGTTGGAAGGAAGATCATAACTGCTCAAATTACCATCAACAATCACACATCCCCTTTTAAGTGACTGAAACAAATGATGACAACAGCGATAAATTTGAAAATTAGATTCATAGCTATCCTAGGAATGCTTCCACCACCATAGACTACTAACACCTTATTAATAACCAACCTTCAAGTGCTATAAAGGCAGTCTCGTGCACACAAATTCATGCAATCAGCTGCAATCATCAATGTAACATCTGAAAATATCAAGGTTAGCAATATATGATGATTGTAACAACCATTAATCACCAATCTGGAAGTTTGAAACAAATGAACCATGAATGGAAACTCTTCCACAATACGATGCATACTTCTGAAAGATTTTGAAAACTCGGACTCGGCACGGACTTGGTAGCCCAAAATAGGACTCGGAATCGGGACTCGGCACAGAATCCACAAAAAACTCAGCTAGGACTTGTTGGTTGAATATTTTGCAAACTTGTGAGGTTTAGCAAAATGGTTGTTTCAGCCAAAGTGTGTGAGATAAAACTCTCTTAATGTGATGACCCACTCCGAATGGGACAATCTCTATTCCAATTTGCTTGATTAATTTTAGTTTTGACAGTTAGGACATTTTGTCAAACATATTGCATAACATGTATGTATTTTGAGACATTCAATGTATAGTGCAAGAACATGACTGAGAATCAAAATTATGACATTCTATTTGTCAACTAGGTCTGATTTACAATATATGATTGCTCAGAAATGAATATCAGACTTACACACTTCATAAACATCAAACCTTGAATGCAAAGAGCTTCCAGTTCTGTGAACAAACTTCAACTAAACCAAATACAATGCTAATAGAAGTTTCTGTGCTCAGAAATTAGTTACAATGTCACTCTTAAACGCCCAGAAATTATAATCAAACCTTTACAAACTCAGAAAGACCACTTGAATACAATATTATGCACCCCAATGACTATATCAGACCTTAACTCCAAAACCAGCATTGACAGTTTGACTGAAACAGCAATTATTACATCAATTCCTAAGTGTATACTTGACTAATTGCAAAATATTATAACCCAGAAATGTACAGCAGTTAAGAGATTTAGTTCTGAGCATCAATCACATACATCCATGACCAGATAGAGCTCAGAAATACACACAGCAATCCTGTATCTCAGATTTACATATATATTCAGACCTGAATATTCAATAACAACAATTACAATGAACATAACCAACCTAGAACTGCACGTTTGAACCTGATTTGAAGCGCCGAGATGCATGCAGCAGTTGGAGGTTGAAAGAATCACTGTAGCGAATCACTATTCATGTGCACTGTAGCATATACTATAGCGGATCACAGTACACGTCACTGTAGCGGATCACAATTCACACCACTGTAGCAGCTTAACAAGAATTCTGATCTGCAAGTAATAATCTTCAAACCCTAGATAAAATCTTCACCTTTAAGCACAAATGAAAGGATGGAATTATCCTCTCCTCAATTTGCAACCCTTCAAGAGATCTTTCACTCCCTCAGTTATGCTATCAATAGGAAGTTTTCGTTTTCTATGACAAGAAGAAAATTGCGAAAGCCCTAGGCTCCACAATAAAAATCAATCAAAATAATATTCATCAACTGGATAATGAGAATGAGCTCTTGCCTCTATTTTTATTTTTTCCTTAAGAGAACTCAAACACCTTCCTGGCCAATGTGGGATAAAAGATTTATTCCCACATTAAATTATTCACTTAACGCACTTTATTATATTAAAGTGACTTTATTATTATAAAGTTACTTTATAACTTTATAATAATATTAAAATATTAATTAATCACTTAAGTCACTTAAACTTTAATATCTCTTGATGTACTTGTCTGATTGCTAAGCCGTCTAAGCCAGGAGTCGACTCTCCCTATTCTCCATGTGATTGGATGCTTGTCTAAAAATAGAAACCCTGAACAGTGACTTATTATAAATAGTAAGTATGTGAAACTGAATCTAGAAATAGCTGCAAAGGCCCAATCAAGGTCGACACTGCCAATATGCTCTGCTCAAGTGTCTTTCTATTAATAGGAACCTTGACTCACCTAAAATAGTAACTTACTATAAATAGTAAGTGTGCCAATCTGAGTCAAATAACCTGTGCAAAGGCCAAAACCTGAATCCAGCTGAAAAGTAATGTCTCTAAAACACTGGTAACTGCCACAAAAGACCCTCTATCCATAACTGTTAGCCTACGAGGGTCAAATGATAGGCTAATCCTTACGGACTTTAATGCTCACGAAAATGCAGACATTACACTTAATTAAGGGAAGGCTCCCCCTTTCCAACTAACTAAAACAAATATGGGTGGAACGATAACCTTTCCTCTTGTTTCAGGAAAGATTAAATTCGTTTCTCTTCGTAGAAAAGTGGTATTAACTTTTAGATAAACTCTTACCCGTGGTTTATGCAAAAAGAGATTCATTTTGTACCATAGTTGTTACCCTAGGAGATGTCTCAGTTTGAATTGCAACAAAAGTTTGTTCAGATGGTGTATTGTGATCAGCATTAGCCATAAAGCAATCAAAACTTGCAGCTGATTGTTGGCGTAACAACTAGCACCTCTGGAGTAAGAGTTGATACGTACAGCCTATGCACACTACGCAATGAGTGCTCTTCAAATTAGGAGGGGAAGCTCCCTCGTTGTGCTTGACAAAGTACTTGCAAGGAAATAAACTAAACTAAATCCTATCTTTTTGTTTCAGCTGTAGAGGTACAAGGCTTTCTTGAAAAAACTATATACGTTGCAGCTAAGTTTTCTCTGGTTTTGCAAACCTACTAACTACAACTTAAATTCTATCCAGTTCCCTCAACAAAACAGAGCATGAGGAAACGGAGCAAGGTTTTGACTATCGGACGATAAACGAGTTTAGATTCTCTACTTGAGGGCAAGGTGGCGCAACTATCATCTCAATCTAAACAAGCTTATTGGGCACAAAACAGATTTAAGAATTTACCATGACAATCTTATTAAACCCTATGTGGCATAACACTTGATCATAATAGTAAAGACTCACAAAACAGTTTTATCATCACAATCTCACGAAACCCTATGTGGCATAACACTTGATCGTAATGATAAAAGTCACACAAAACAGATTTATCTAAACTATGGGAGGAATTTACCACGCCAATCTTATGAAACCCTATGTGGCATAACACTTGATTGAAATAATAAAAGATTCACAAGACAGATTTATCTAAACTATGGAAAGAATCCACCATTACAATCTCTTGAAACCCTATGTGGCATAACAATTAATCGTAATAGTGAAGACACATGAACAAATACCAAAAGAGCAATATTGAGGGCAAGGTAGGCGACATATATTTCTCTCAAGCAAAAGTTATTTACAAATGAGCAAAAGCTCTTATTTATATACATCAAGGTGTAGGGAACCCTAAAATCACCTTGAGTCATCTACAGTTCTTGCAATGCATGCAAGTTTTGCTGCCAAACCCTAATGAAGTAAACTATACAGTTAACTGGAAAACTACCATCAGTTAACCGAAACATCTAATCTAAAAATGGACAATTGTGCGAGCATGCACGTCCTTATTGAAAGCAAGTTAACTGGAAGACTACCATCAGTTAACGTAAAAACCCTAAAAGAAACTCCAAGTAAATAAGGCAAATCTCAGAATAGATATGCATGTGATGACAACATCGAGTTAACTTGAAAGGGTAACACCAAGTTCAACTCGTGTGTGTAATGTCTATCCTGAGAGGTGGGAACTGAAGTTTACTATGTGTGATCTCGGGCAATCGATCCCTCAATGAGATTGTTAACTATATCACTATCTGGAGCTATGAGACTCTGAGGAAGAATACTATGTCGATGCAGCATATCCTCACCAGCTGTGATCTGAGACCGAAGTTCGCCCCTACTCCTTGTTGCCTCGTCAAACAACGCTGACATGACTCTAAGCTGAGTAATCTTACAGCCAACGGTCTCCCCACTGAAAATGGTATGAATGAGTGCCTGGAGTTCTGACTGAACATCGGTAAGCTCCACGTAGGCACCACCCTCGATCTGGTATCGGCACGGTAAGCGAGACACTAAAGTCCTCACAAACCGGAGTGCACTAGTGACGTGCTCTCTACTCTCAGCCAACTCTGATGCCAAAGTGTCTTCTATCTTTGCCCTGAAAACCAATTGTGTCTTCCAAGAGTAGATAGCTTCTCTGTCTTCTGCATCTGTGACTGCATCATAGGCCACACTCAGGTGAGCAATCATAATCTCATCCCGGGGTTTGTTAATTGCCATATCCCGTTCCTCATCCTGAAGACGAATACGGAGCTCTCGTGCATTGTACCGCAACTGATATAACTCTGTAAGCATAGCACGGCCTCTAGCAACGAACTCCTCTTCCCATTCCTCCAAACGCTTGCCATATGCAACTAAATGATTGAGTTGACTTTGCTCTGCTGGAGGCTCAAGCAACGGTGGGAGTGTGTTAATGGCATCAGGTTTATGAACAAGGCTAGAAATATACTTATCAAGCTGTCTGACTTCAGCCTTGAGGGCTGCTTTATCCTCTCCATCCTTCAGTATTCTATCCCTGGCACTGTCCGTAGCAACTTGTAGAAGATCAACCTGAGTCTGGCGTGTGCTGCGACCAAGGTTGACCGTGATAACCTCGAAATCCTGAGATTCCAATTCAACCAAGTTCTTCCCCTGTGGAGGTACAGCAGTATCAATGACAATCTCCATGTCAGTGTTTCTCTCTACGTGGACCATATTCTTGACTCTCTTATCTAGCGCATCCTAGTAAATGTCATCAAAATCAGAATGATTAAGAACATAGGATGGCTGCCTCCTCTTCCTTCCTAGCTGAGCTTCGATCCAAGATTGGTCTCGACTAATCCTACTAGAAGGGTCTGCACTAGCGACAGGAGGTACTGATGAGAGTGAGTGTGTAGAAGACCCACTGCGAGGTGGAGAGTTTAAATCCAATTCAATGTGAATTGGGGTAGGTGACGGCTCTGAAACTGGTGTAGGATCTTGAGGCTGAACCTCAGGTACTGGCGGGCTCTAAACTAAACTCTGAACTGGCTCTGTGATAGGCTGTCTGTCAGGCTCCGTGTGTGTAATAGTGGCAAGCGCCTTGCCCTTTGAATTGTTTGGCGCTTGTACTTTCTTGGGAGGATTACTCCTCTTCTTTTGTTTAGGTTTTGACGAGGAAGGTAGCGAAGGATTCACCACTACTGGCGGCTCTACTCTAGGCACACTTACCCTCCTTAGTCTTCTTGTTGTCGAGGTAAAGTATACTGTTCTGAATAACTCTACTTGACCTCTCCTTGACCGTTGCATATTCTTTGGCGTACCAATCAACTGTTGGCAACGGTTGTGTATCGACCTGCTCTCAAAACGAGGAGGACCTCTCCCTCATCATCTGATAAACCTCCCACATCTTTTGACAAGAAAACAGAAATCTGTGGAAGAGAGAAGCGGTCGTAACTGCGTCTGCGAACCTCGAAGTCATCTGCGCAATTTGCCCAGTAATCCTCCATAGAAGGCTCGTGATATGTACCTCCAGCAAGGCGAGTTGTATAATGACCTGAAAGATCATAGACACGTGCTTCGACAAGATACTTAAGATGATACTTCTCAAGCTCTTCTCCTGCAATCTTGGCATCAATTGCCGACTTGCACCAATACATTCCAAACTGAAAAGGAAAGTTGAGAGATGGTCTGTGCCTGCGGCGTAGAAGACGATGAACATCATGTATCTGTCTCAGGAACTCCTGAAAGATTGTCTTATCCGAAGGATAACGTGGAAGCATAGCTGGATTTCCTGTGAAGCCATATACTCGGATGTAGGTGTATGTTGGGAACTGAATAAACCAATCTTCCCATCCATCCATCGCTGCCCTAGCAACTATCGAGATACGAACGTGCAACTCCCAGTCCAAATTTCTCACTGTATAAGTCAGAAAAGCCTCGTGAACACGCTTGAAATGACGTTCAGCTCTAGTAAACTCAAGCTGATCATAATACTGATAAACTTTCCCAACAGTGAGAATGCCCACGGTGTTAAGTCCCTGAACCGACTCGATAAGCCATCAAGTACACGGTAGATATGAACACATGTGAAACCTAAGGGAGCAACTAGGAAACCGGTGGATCATTTCCATGGAGAATGTCACATGAAGGATGCCCACCATACCGCTCCTACCTAAAATGATGCACTCAATAATGTAATACATCCAAGGCTGAAACATTTGCATGTGCTTGACCCGAGACACGCATTCAGGAGTGTAATTAGAATCGCGTACTCATCCTTGTATTCACCACAACCCACATTGTTTGGCAATCTGTTCTTTGCTTGTTTTAACCATCTTTCTGCCATCTTCTTCTGACACTTGTCCATATTAGCATCAAATGCCTGCTCACACTGCTCCATGGAAATAACCAGACTGTTAGGGTGTTGAGGAATGCCAAAACTCTTCTAATAATAATATCTAGAGGCTTTGAGATCGCGAATGACTCCGGCCCGGCTAATCGACGCTATCTCACAAGTAGGGATTGTAATGCTTAATGCAAGCCATCACAAACTCAACATGTTGAATCCGGAGATAGGTATGGAAGCGCTCTAAGTGAAACTGACCGCCAATATTCAATGATTGAACTTCCGATCTTGACTGATCTAAAGCATCGCTTCTGCAATACTTTGTGAAGCACCGGTTTCAACCAATCCTACGGAAATCATGCGAGTAAGGATCAAGCTATCCTCAGATTCGAGCTGAAAGTGAATCAGATTCAAAATCCTTTCCGTTGGATCAGAACTTGACTATATTCTCGACAAGATTTCTCGAAGCTAAAAAATAGCTCCTCATGAGTTAAAGATAACTCCGGCGAGAGTTAAAATAGCCTTTCAAGAATTATTTTCAAATCTAAAAATCTGAAATATATGCTGGTCCATAAAAGGATTCTAAGACAACACAGAACGCCGATTTTATGTAAAAATTCAACTTCTACTCGATCATACAAAGACTTTTCACTTGAGAAAAATTAGTAACTCAAGAACGATTGTTCTAAAGTTAAAATTCGCACGTGAAAAATCAAACGGATAATTTCAACTCGAGGAAATTATATGAGAATGATCTGTATATCGAGATCAGAATTCGCAAATTTCAGGAACATGCAAATTGTATTTTGTGAGAAATCTGAGATTGAAGGATGCATAAAAAAAAAAAAAAAACGTTTTCATGATGCCTTCTTCTGTGAAAATCGCCTTAGATTTCTTCAAATTACTGACAATTGTGAATTTTGATCTGCAAAAAGATATGTTAGGTAAAATCGCCCCTGGAAATTGATGAAGATTTTGCCTTTGAACTGGAAGAATTCGCCTTGTTTTGAAAACCACGAATTTTCCTCTTGAAATTTACGCCTTTTGTTATGAAGAAATTTGAATTTCTCTTTTGAAATTATCTTGAGAAAATACGAATTTACAATGAAATTTGAGAGTGCGCCTTTGATTTTTGAAGAATTTGTGAATTTATTTGAAGAAAACGCCTTTGAATATGAAGAGATACGAATTCCTTTTGAAACTTGGAGAATTTGCGAATTGCTTTTGAATGAATACGCCTTTGAGAATTGATAAAATTCGATCTCCTCTTAATAAAATTCGCCTTTGAGAAATACGAATTTCACTTAAGATTGAATTTTCTCTTAATGAAATCGAATTTCCTTTGAAAGCTCTGTGAATAATAATGAAGGCGTCATACTTTAAATAAGAAGAAATTCGCACCAATTTGATAACTGCAAGAATTCAAAACCCTGACAAGAATAGAAGATCTCTGATTGGTTGCCTTTCAGTTCCACTGCCACTGACTGGAAGTTCAAATTTGAATAAATAATAAAATATTATCATGCAATTAGCAAAGGCGTCCAAAAATAGAAAATCGCCATTTTAAATGCTAATATTGCAAAATAAATATTAAATATTTTGAACTTCAGTTGACAATCCGGAATGAAGCTTTGAGATTCATCGTTAGACTTCAACGATTCCAAAAAGTCATCTCTTGAGCTCATAGGCGTCCATTTGCTCGAGATACTTCACTTTTTATTAACTTCCTATTTTATAGCTGACGAAACGTTACGACTAGCCAACTTCGACACTGATTTCCGGATGACCGGGTGATGCTGAGACTGTTCTGAGATATTCATCGGAAAGCCTACTGAACAAGGAAGAAATGTCTGCTGGGAGACACTACTGCAAAATCCATCATTTAACCCCTTGAAAAATTAGGCACCTTTGATTAAATTCATTTACGGGTTCCAGACTTAAACCATTTTCCTAAACTGCCATCTGACACTTCAAATGGTTGCTGACAATGAACGGTGAACCCTGCTGACAAGCAACAAAGCTCACAGCATGACTGGGGATATTCTGCATCCAACGACTGTATACGCGACACCTGAAAGCTGTGTTAAGGGCCTCAAAAGTAAAAGTGCCCCTGGCTCTTAGTTGCACTGATGTCATTTTGACGAAAGTCGAACTTTCATCCAAGTACCCTACTTTGACCTCTGATATCTAGAGCTGGGATGACCCGATTCAGGCACTATCTCGCTTTACCGCATGTTCGTATACCATAAGAGAAGTCTTCAAGGTGACGCAGGCAAGAAAACTCATTTAAGACCTCAAAACTCCAAAGGCGTGATTTTAACTAAAAATTACCGCCCGCATTCTGGCCATTTTCCTGACATCTTCACTTTCTATGATTACACTAAAGACTTCGCATCGCACGGAAGCTGCTACAACTCGGCCGACGACTCAGGCTCGCTGATAGATAAAAATGATATCGATACCAATAGCCGCTAAGACTTCAACGCGAACGGCCTATCCGAGCAGGCCTAAAGGCTAGGCGCCTCGGACCGGTGAAAAATACACTCCAAACCGCTTTGTTGGTCTCGCCCGCGATATTAATGCGGCTTAGTAGAACTCACGATCACTTGAAATGTCGGATCGATAAGCCGGATGGTGCATCACCGAGTCAGCTAGAATATTACCCATGTTAGGAAGACTCGCTTACAAATTTCATCATCCTAAGGGTCCTTTTGTCCGCAATACCGGTCAGACTTAATCGGGGAACAAACCTGAGAAGCTCAAACGTGAAAACTCCATTTTAAGCTAATCTTCAGACGACTGCCGCCGGAGTTCTGAAACTCGGATGACTACGTTTGATATCTCGTCGGATAAGCAGACTAGTTGAGAGCAGATTGACTGTATCCGCCATCGAAAATGCCAAGAACCCCCTCTTTAAGATGGGCGTCCTCAAGCTAGAGGCGCGCTTTTGCCTCAAAAAGACAAATTTCTCACATCTGGAAATTTAGGGATTTCAACTTCTGTTGTTGTTTGCCAGAGCTGTGAGTCTCGGAAAGTTAAGCTGGATAGCTCAATGGATAGCCAGACTAATTCTGAAGAGATTGACTGAATGCTTGAACATTTTAAACAAGATCTTGACCTTCAACAAGCTGGGCGCCCCTGAGCTATACTTGCACTTTCTAACTCTTCCTTTGAGAAATCTTCATAAATTGACCATTAAAAACTCCGTTTCGATCATTGAAATCATCATGTGCAACATGAAACGCCGTCGTGAGATGTTCCTCTATCGTAAAAAACTCCATTCTGAGTCTCTACTTCTGGTTCTGTCCAATAAAACTGACTTTGACTGACAAACTATTGACAAAAACTCCATGCTTGATATTGCCCAAAATTGTATTCTACAACATTCTAGAAAGGTTTAGACTTTTTAATGCAAAATGCCTTAATGAAGCAAAAAAAATTTGGTTTGGGTACAACACTGATGTATCTATTTCTGGAAGTGTCATTTGTGATGTCATTGGATACATTGAATTGGCATCAAAAACATTCTCCAAATTATCAAGCATGTTCTCCATAGAAGTGGTCAATGTGGATGAAGTTGAAGTATGAAGAGCAACTTCTGTAGGAGCAATATGTAATGTCCCCATTTTCATGAGCATCAGAGTTCGTAAGGATTAGCCCATCATTTCACCCTCGTAAGCTAACAATTTTGGATAGGGGGTCTTCTGTGGCAATTACCCGGTGATTTGGGACATTACTCCT